>JASAMV010002738.1:0-30399 GCA_030248065.1 Rhynchonema sp. JSB1_4 | reverse complement strand
TTATACAAGAACCTGACTTTCACCCCCAAGCGGGGAATTCCAAGTTGGGGGGGGGGGGCTGTATTTTGGGGGGCTTATTTTTTCACTGACCCCTTTTAGGGGGGGGCTGTATTTTTGGGGGGCTCTATTTTTGGAGGGGCTCTATTTTAGGGAATACGGTAGCGTGACCTTGGATTTTGGGGGGCGGTGTATTGGTGGGGGGGTCGCCCACCGATGGTACCCTACCCGCCCGGCCCGGCCCTATTATGCCCCCTCTACCCGCCCCGCTCTGGTGCCCTACCCCCGACCGCCCCGGCCTACCCGCCCCGATTTTTACCCCCAAAATATTTTTCGGTCAAAAATGCCCAAATTTCGACCGAAAGCCCTAAAAACTGCAAAAAAATATCGCGCTGCGCGCGATATATGTACTTTTTAGTACATAAAAACGGCACGCGAGAAAACTTGTGTTGTACGCGATCCGCCCGGAAAATCTTCCCCCCTCCCCCCAAAACCGGATTCCCCCCCCCCCCCCCCCAAAAAAAAAAAATCCCAGGTACACTACCCCCTACCCGCCCCGATTTTTTCCGGCTATATGCCTACCCGCCCCGCAGAAGTAGCCACAGCACTGCTCCCGCGCCAGGTACACACACACCCTTTTGGGCCAAAAGGCGTTGTTTTCGCCTGCTTGGTATGGTTTTCAACGATTTAGAGCATAGTTTCAGTTTCTAGCCCCAGCATGTCATTTCACACGCACACCATCTCAGTCGGCCGCTCTCAATTTTTGCCATCTCAGTCTTCTGAAGGGTTTTGGTTTGGGGGGGGGGCAGCACAGTGATGTAGTTGTTGTCCGAGCAAGAAAGCGAGCGAGCTGGAGGGGTCCGGGCAAGAAAGCGGAGGGGGCTAGCGGAGGCCGGGAAAAAGACCCCGTTTTGGGCGTATTTGGGGCGGGAATTGGGCCAAGAAGCCAAGAAAGAGGTAAAAAAAGCGGTTAAATTTTGTCCAAAAAGCCTGAAATGCGAGATTTTTGTAGGCACGTTTGTGAGAAAATTTGGCAAAACCGAATTTGACCATTTTGGCCCATAAAATGGTCATTTTGGCACTTATTAATCAACAATTCAATTTTTAGCTTGTTTAGACCGGAGGGCCGGAGAGAAAGACTCTAAGCTAGCCAGTTTGGGGGGTATGGGTTTCGGGAAAGCAAGAAAGCGTAACTAGCTGCGGGGACTACGGAGTTGGGGGAGGGGGAATACCCCCCCCCCCCCCCCCCCCCCCCCCCAACCACATCACTGGGGGCAGCCACAGCAGGCTTGTTGGGTCACAAGCAAAGGGTGTCTTGTGCGATTTCAGGCTCGTCCGGCAAAGAGTTCGACAACGCCGTGCAGCCGTATCTGTTCACGCGTCCGAAACGATTCGTGGACAAGGACAAGACGAGCAAAGCCAGTTGGTTTTGCTAATTTGTGTATTGATCTTTTGATTTTGAATTTTGATGACTTCTGCTGCACGTTGCACCGATAATTTTTGCAAGGGAGACTAGATTTGCTCGTTGACATTCTCATTCCAAAATTGAAATTGTGATAAACTGATTTGTGGATCCATCGGCTTGACATCACGCTGGCTGATTCTGATTGTAAATTGTAAACAAATCGAAATGTCCATTTCTGTGCGAAAGATCTTTCATTCCCCAATTTCAGATCCCAAACATTGGATCGACCAACCGTTGGTGACCAATGCTGCCGTCGTCCAGCTGAATGCGCGTGGCGAGGCGCAGAACGTTGTGGCGCACCAATACCACGTCAAATTCCGACCGCCACTGGACTGTCAACGAACGAAGAAGGTTTACTTCAAACGGCTGGTCGAGGTTCGTTTTGCCTGGATTCCATCTTGTTTGTAACCGTGGAAGTACGCATACAGCTGGCACATACGTTTCGTTGACATGAGCTGGTAACAAATACGCAAGTTGACTTGTGTTGGTCGGTCATGTGCTATTGTTTCCTGTAGCGCTGCGTCTTGCACAAAAAGATAGTTGGCTGGCAGACGAGCTGATGCTTCACAATTTGTTCCCTTTCGTGTGAAACCTGATTCCATCGGCCATGGGGCTGGTCGAAAGATTAGTTTCATATCTGTGCAGAACGTTGCCTGCCTGCTCTGCTCATTGAACACAAGAAGGTGGTTATCGTGCCACTGTAATGGTCATTAGTTTTTGAGCTTATTACTAAATCTCCACTGCCAATATTGCAGGCGAACCCGGGTCTGGTGCCAGGCGCGCCGCACTACCTGTTCACGGGCAGCATTCTGTACACGCCATATCGCATCAACGAATCGTTCGGCGTGCGACAGATTGTGGGTGACGACGGACAAACGGTGGACATCACGCTGAACAACGAACAGGGACAGGTGCTCACCATTTATGATCCACAATCGATCACCGTGTTGAATGTGTTGAATGGAAAGTTAGTGATCGCTTGGGTTTGGGTGGATTGATTGTGGATATTTTTGTCATGTGAAGTTGTGGTACCATCCGGCGATGATGACCTGGTGCGCGGGCGAAAGTGATGGACAGGAAAAAATGCGATGTGCATTTGATATTGTTCAATGATGTGATATGGTATCAGACCATGTGTTTCCAGGCTGATGGTGGTCAACGGCTACTTCCGATTCGGTCGGCATTATTTCGACACGGAACAGATCCATCCAGTTCCTGCCATCCGGTTGGTGATTGGATTTGTAATGTTTCGTTCGTGCTGCCATGGCTTGCATGGCGACAGTAAGACACAATCACTCGTACTGTAGTACATGCACATTGTCATTTGATTCTGTTATCTGTTTCCTGTTCCAATTCCGAGTCCACATTTTCAGAATGGAGGTGTGGCCGGGTCTGATCTCGTCGATCCGCGTGTACGAGAACGACCTGTTGATGCTGGTGGACACGGCGCACAAAATGATGTCGGAGGACACTGGCTATTCGACCATGTGTATGATCGCCCGGCTGTTGAATCGGGTTCGTATTTTGGGTTTTCGAGGATAATTGGTTCATTGATATTGATGGGCAGTGCTGTGGCTGGAGGATGGGGATCTTGCTCCCACGCGCCTGTACGGTATGCGGCCCCCGCGCTCAGGTACGGTCTCCCCCTCTCTGGTACAGTATTTCTCCCAATTTTCCCCAAATTTCTCCCCAAAAGTACCTTTTTTGGTCCAAAATGGCTAAGAAGCGGCCAAAATCAACCAAAAGTGCAAAAATTTGCCCCCTTCGCGCGATTTATGCACATTTTAACCCATAAGAACTGAATTCCAATATAGTATGGCACAGTATCTCTCGCTAAAATTTCTACGCCCCCCCCGCCCTTCCCAAGTCGGATCCCTCCAAGCCTGGGCACAGTACCCCCAGTGCCAGTGTAGTTCCTGGTCCGGCGGTGAAATAGTGCGTCTCCCTACGTTTTTGGAGGTGAAATTGGTGTACCACCTGGGGTGGGGGAGGGGGAAGACCAAAATTCATGAAAAACTGCAGTTTTTAAGAAAAAAAATTTGACGTATTCTTGCCGGGCCATGGGTATGAATAGTGCAACGCTGCGGTCTAGTGGTTTGATTGTTTGTTTGCTCGTGCGTGCGTCACCGGTGCGCGACCAGCCAATGCTTCGCAGTCATGTGAAACCCACACCCGAATTGAGTTGGGATCATGGCATTTAATGCACTTTGTCTGACCTGACCACCATTGCAGGATCCGAACAACCCGTCGACCTGGCAAGACCAACAGGTGCGCGCGCGTGTGGAGGCGATGTTGCTCGGACGCACGGTGATCACGCGGTCGGTGCTCAGTGTTTTGTTTTGAAACATTGCTTGCTTGATTTAATCATGGAGAGGTAATTCGTGTTTGCCACGTCGCTTTGTGCGTCCAGATAACAGCTCCCGATTTCAGCTACAACAACAAATTCTACCGTGTGGACGCGATCGAGTGGGATCTGCACCCCGATTCGCAATTCGAGCGTCAAGATGGCACGATGATGTCATTCCGTCAATATCTGCTGACGCAATACGGCGAGCGAATTGCTGCGTTGATCACCGACCAATATCAGCCGATGATCGTTAGTGTTGTGGCTTGTCTTGATTCTTGATTTGTTTTCTTATCTATCAAGCAGCTTTTTGTGTGTTTTTCAGATGTCGCGTGCCAAGAAGGAAGGCCCGCCTCGTCCCGATGCCGTGATGGACACGACCAAGCAGATCTATCTGGTGCCGCAGGTTGGAATTTTCAAGAACATATTCAATTGTGGCCGGCCCGAAAATTTTCATCAGCCGGGCAATTTGCAACGTATGATCGACTTTGATCTGACATGCTGTATACCACTCTACGAGGCTGACATGATTGCAGGTGGCGTTCATGACGGGTCTGACCGACGCGCAACGTGCCGATCGACGTACGATGCAGGAATTGGCGCGTTTCATGCGAGCACCACCCGGACAACGAGTGTCTGACGCGACGGAACGATTGGAGGCGTTGAATGTGTACGTTGTCATGTGGTTCCGTGATGTATCTTGGGGTACTGATGACGTCATGGTGCACCGCTCCCTGTGAAAACTGGGAGTTACCCACTTTGTTACTTTGTCCGGCCGCATTTTTCCTATCCCGTCTCCCATGGACACCAGACCGAACCGATTTTGATAGCACATGAAAAGCGAAATTTGTGCGCCATCATCTATATATTTGCAGGGGTCCGAGCCACGAGTTCCTGTCGGCGTGGGGTGTGTCCGTGTCCCGTGAGTTGGCTCGTGTGCCCGCGCGTCGCATCAATCGACAGGAATTGTACGGTCGGGACAACCGCGAAATTCGCTACAACGGCGACAAGGCTGAATGGGCGCGAGAGGTGAAAACGGTGCAGGTCGGTTGGGAGTGGATTGTGCTTCGTCATTGCGATGTTTCACTTGTTTGGACTGTTGGTGGGGACAGGGTCGTTATTGTCTGCCAGTGGTGTCGTTGTGAAATCAAAAATTCAGGATACTTTAAAAAGCCAGGTAAGGGGTGGCCCCCTAAAATAAAAAAATCTCGGATACCCGGGAGGTTGTTCAAAAAAGGTCAATTTTTTTGAAGAAAATTGAGCAAAATCGGTGTTGGAAGCGCAAAAAGTATTTGTATTTTTTACATTGTAGGTATTGTGTTTGAGCATTTTGGAGGTAAAAAGGGTGAATTTTACGGTTTTTGAAAAAATTGGATACCCCTGTGTCCTGTGGGTGAAAAAATCAAGATACCGAATACTAAGAGGGCATAATAGTGGCTGGGGGGGGTTACCCCCCTCCAGTGGTGTCGTTGGGGGGGGTTGGGGGGGTTACCCCCCTGGTATGGTGTATGGGAAATCGGCCCGGGGTATGGGGTATGGGAAATTTTTCACTTTTGGAACAAGCACCCCTAAGAAATGACTTTTTGACCCCGAGAAGTACCAAAATCGGCCATTTTTCGTCCAAAAATGTCAAAAATCGCTTACTACCGCAAGAAAACTCTGTTTTAAGCACTTTTTAGACCAATTTTGGCACTTTTAGAAGATTTTTGGGGTCATTTTTTTCAAAACCCCCACCCTCGGGTATGGGAAATTTTTGAGTTTTTTGAAAACCACCCTGGTATGGGAAATTTTTGATTTTTGGGGGTATGTATGGGAAATTTCCCGAAAATTGGGCTGGGTATGGGAAAATTTCGATTTCTCAACGACACCACTGCCCCCCTCTGAGTACTTACCTACCACAAAACCCGAGGGGAGGGTTGGGGGGATTGAGTACTTACCTCTCACAACTCCAAATCATACCTCTCACAAGCAATTTTATACCTTTTTAAGGCAAAAATCGGTGTTTCTCGACCTTATTTTCCCAAAAATCGCGAAACCCACCCATAACCTATTTTTAGGCGATTTTCGGCGAAAATTTGGAAAAAGTACTATTTTTACCTCAATTTTTGGCCAAAATTGTATCACAAAAACGGTGTTTTTTCGCCTTTTTTTTGGGTGACCAAAATCATACCTCTCACGCTTCCGGTCCCAACCCCGCATCATACTTACCTCCCACACATGAGCCTGCCACTACACTGTAAGAGGGTAACCCCTCCCCCCAGCGACACCACTGTCTGCTGACTTTGATCTGGTGGTGGCGCTGTTTTTTAACGCAGCGTCTATTTGGGAAAATATGAAGACTTCATGATGTACGCGCCAACCATAGCATTTAGCTGTTTGTGTACCGCAATATCTACTCATTCAAGGCATTCCTTACAAAACACCATTTTCACTGCATTTTGCAAATAGTGCTCTCCAAAAACTGCATTTTTCCACTTGTGTCAATGCTCGTACCCGTTTGCAGCAATATCGCACCATCGACCTTCGATCGTGGGCGGTGATCGCGCCGAGCCAGATGATTGAAAACGCCGACAAACTCTACAAGTCGATCAGACAACACGCCGGTCGACTCGGATTCGCCGTGGTGGACGATCCGTTTGTGTGAGTGGGGGCTGCATGATTGATTTGCGGGTTCCAGATCCAGGTGTCTTGCTTTGAGCTGTGTTGCAGTTTAGTTAACAGTAGCCTGCTTAATTGAGCACTGGGCCGGCATTTCTACGCGGTTCTTGTTTTCGCACCACGCGAACGCCGCCCGCAGTGCCACCATGTGCGAGGGTTTTATGCACATGAGCACTGCAGCCAGGTCCAACTGCATCGACTTTGAGTCTCAGTCCTACAGTTAATTTGACAGTGCTCCTCATCTCTGTCAGGTATCAGTTGTCGTCGACGGCGGCGCCCGCGTACGTGCACGGCATCGAGGAAGCAGCGGTGCAGTTGGCCAACGCCGGCAAAGGACGCATGCAGATGGTGTTGGCGTTGTTGCCCAACGATGCGCAGGATCGATACGATGCCGTCAAGAAGAAGTGCACTGAAATGGGAGGTGCGTGAACACTGGGCGTGATTTGTGATCAGAGATTTCTTTTGAGCAACTGATAATTCTGATTTCGAACATCTCGGTCGAGACGAGCCAGACCCCAAGTTTCAACACAATTCATTCGTGCGTGGTATTCGACTTCAATCAGTCAGTTTGCTCGCAGGAACAGACAGACCCCAGAAGTGATATACCACTAAGTGCGCCCTAACCATCATTGTACTTACACTTTGCATTTCAGTTCCGTGCCAGTGCGTGTTGACGGCGACGACACGCAAGGACAGCATCATGGACTCGATCACCACAAAGATCCTGATCCAAATGAACGCAAAGAATGGTGGCACGCCCTGGATTGCCGACAACCCGGTGCGTGTTTGACAGAATATTGTCAAAATCATTTGTTTATCTTTTACACCCATTGTTGTGTGTGGCATAATTGTGTGTGGCAGGATGAAACAAATGTCATGGTGATCATTTTCTCTTTGTTTTCTTTCAGTTCAAGAAGAAGGACATCGACGTGATGGTGATGGGCTTTGATTTCTACAAGGACTCATCCGAACGCGGTTGTCAGGTTGGCTGGCTGATGTTTCAATGCGTTATTGATTACCAATTGATTGATTGACATTTAGGTGGCTGCGAGCGTTGCGTCGACGGATGGCATGTTGACGACGTGGTACAACCAGCACATGTTGCGATACCGACCCGGCACCGAATCGCCCGTGGGGGGTTTTTTTTGTGGGGGGGGTGGGGGTTTGGTTTGGGTGGAAGTTTTTTTTTTTTGTGTTTTTTGTTTTGCGGGGGTTTTTTTTTTTTTTTTGTGAGAGTTTTTTTTTTTTTTTTTATTTTTTTTTTTTGTGTCTTTTCCAAAAAAAAAGAGTGTGTGTGAAAAAAAAAAAAACACCAAACCCCCCCCCCCCCCCCCCGACTACAACATTGCAACCCCATGATCGGTCGGTCATGCGAAACACGTCCATGATTCATTATTCACCAAATGTTCACCTGTATTACAGAGGCGCTCAATCGTTTCCATCAACTGAACGCGTCGCTGCCCAACAAGTTGTTCGTGTATCGCGATGGTGTGGGCGAGGGACAGATCCCGATCGTCAACAACGTCGAATTGGCCGCCGTCAAAGTCGCCATCGAGGAAACGGCCGATGCGTTGAATTGGTGCGTGAAGCTGGAGGGATAATTTGGTGTTTGGTCGTTCGTTCCTGATTTATTGGGGACCAAGCCGTGTCACGAGGCCAAGTGAAATGACGAGTCGAAAACGCACAAACGTCCATTAGCAGCCAACACATTTGAGATTTGATGGGCCCACCTTTGCATGATTGGTTTGGTTTTCGTGCCGGTTATTGTGACGCATTTAGACTCACCCTTTTTTGGTCACTGCCGGGTGTCCGGCTTCGACCCTAGACTGTAAGGCACCATCATAACAAACAATCACACCTCAGATTTCTTTCTATTTGCAGTGCCAAGCCGGAGTTGGTGTTCGCTGTGGTCAACAAGCACATCAACCATCGCTTCTTCCTGCCGCAAGGACAGCGATACGCCAATCCGCCGCCGGGATCGGTCATTGACGATGTGGTGACGCGTCGCGAACGGTAAATGGCGTTGGGGGGTTGTTTTGTCCTGGTGCGTTCCTATATTGACTATGGTTGCAGTTCTCCCGGAAAAATATATTTACTGGAAAAAAATGTTTTTTTCGTAAAAAAACGTTTTTTTCGGTATTTGTTTCGGCGCCAAATTGGGCACCGGTCAAAATGCTCCGGTCAATGGTCAAATTTTGGCAAAGGTCAAACATGCGCTAAAATGGTGCATGAAATGTAATCCTTTTGAGAAAGTGCGAATAAGAGCCATAAAAGCGCTGGAAAACACTTGAAAAAGTATTGAAATAAAAATAGGCTGTCTCCCACGATTTTGATACTTTTTTTTAGAAAAGTTTAAAATCCAACGTGCAATTTTTCCAGTGAAATATATTTTTCAGGAAAATATATTTCACAGAAAAAAAAAGTTTTTTTATGAGAATAAGACCGTTTTTTATCTGCAACTGTACTGCTGACGATGACCTGGTGCCCCGTTGTCTTGTGAAAACGGCCACTGTTTGAGGTTACGATTGCCAGTGCACATTTTGGTGCATTTTGGTGCATTTTTCAGTGGTGGTAAAGTGTTTCTTTTGTATTTTTTTACTAAATGGCGGCGGCGGCACCAATTGGGCTTGCTGATGTTTTACTGAGGTGCTTGTGCACCTTGTCAGAATTATGTTTACTTTCACTTTTTTGTATCTTTATTTGTGGAAAGAAGGGCTCAAACCAAGCGCAATGTTTCAGCTACGACTTCTATCTGATCCCACAGTTCGTCAACCAAGGCACGGTCACGCCCGTTTCCTACAACATTCTGTGCGACGAGACGCAGCTGAAGCCGTGGCAACAGCAGTTGTGGGCCTACAAATTGTGTCATCTGTATTACAACTGGCAAGGTACGTGACATTTTGGAGGGTTTGCTGTTTTTGGGGCTGGGCTGAAATGATGTGCACCACCATCATCGCATAAAGCTGATACGCTTGCCGTGCCCACGCCTGACCACCTCATTCTCAACATGTTGCCACATTTTCCGCCTCAATTCACGCTCGTTTCGTGCGCTGGTGTGTTATGATCTCAATATGATGCATTCTCATTGCCGATTATAGCAACACCACACCTACACGAGTCCGATCTCGGAGGTGGCAGATTAATGAAACATTCATACATGGCTGCTGATTTGTTAAGTGTTAGGCGTTGTAGAATACAACGTGGTGCATGCATGAGGATTTTCTCTTTATATTCTTTTTGTAAGTACACTACCTCCGAAATCGGGCTCGGGCTCGTGTTGGCGTCGTTTGCCTATACCTGGCGCACGGCTTGTGTGCTGCGTGATATGCAAGCAGAGCCAGCCCATTATCAGTGATGTGACTTGCTTGTCGCCTTCATTGTCCTTGCTGCTTCAGGCACAATTCGCGTTCCGGCGCCGGTGATGTTCGCGTACAAGCTGGCGTTCATGGTGTCGCAACACGTGCGTGCCGAGATACCGGACGACAGCGAACTGCACGACAAATTGTGGTTCCTGTGAATATTGATTGATTGGTGCCCGCCAGTTGAGCTTCTTGTTAGAGCTCTTCATTATATTATTACTATTGTTGAGGAGGTGGTTTTTTGGCTGTTTGTTTGTTGTTTTGTTTTGGAAGCGGTGCAGGTTTTTATTTTTTACTGATATTGAGTGTTGATTTTGTGTGTTTTATATTCATTTTGGACGCAAGAGTAAAATGAAAGTTTTGTGTGTTTCAGAAATTTATTGGGATAAGTACGGCTTCTTTTAGTTTTTGCAGTGCTTTTTAGTAATTTATGGTTTTTCTGGGATTATGGTTTTTTGCTTCGGAGGAAACTATTTGCACGATTTTTTCTATTCTTGCTTTTTATTCATTTATTTCGGAAGTTTGCGTCTCGGAAGGAAAGCGGTTGATTGTGGAGGGGCATTTTGATTTTTAACTAGCATTTATTTCTGTTCGTATTTCGGTTTATATCTGTGAGTCTCGCGTTTTGTTGTTTGTCGTTATTGTTTCTTTCCTCTACTTTTTATTGAAACGAGGTGTGTTGCCAGTGTCGTGATCATGGCTCATGATTATTTATTTATTCAGATTGTGAGCTAAAATAGTCGTTTTGTTCTTTAAAAACATGTCCCATTTCAGCAAAAGCTTATAGCAACAGTAAACAAAAATAACAACAATACGAATTAAAAGTCTTGTCCTCAGTATTTTACTTTCTTTGTTCTTTACGCGATGATTTTTTCGGTTTTATACTCAGGGGTTTCTGTTCTTTCTGGCGTTCTTTCATTGCTTGTTTTTGATTATTTTTTTACTGATGCTAAGGAAGGTTGAGTGAACGGAAGTCAGTGGCAGGTTGTAAGAGGGCGATAGATTGTTGTGAAATGAGGAGCGGAATGCTTTTTGTCCGGAGAAAGATCCCGGTGTCATTATTTTGTTTGTGTCGATAAAAAATATTGTGTTTAACTTTGGGGACTGTTTTTGTGACACAACGCGTTTATGCACTGAATATCTTCTATTGATGAAGTTTCATTGAAAACTGAACTCTCGAACCCATGGTGGCACACTGTTCTTGTATCAATTTGGCCACCAACTGTTTTTTGAACATTTGCTCATCCGGTCTTAGACTGTGTAGTGGCTTCGAAAAGTGCGCATTTTGTCACCACTGATCTTTGATGAATTTCGTTCAGAAGGTTTGAGCGAAACAGCGAAAGTACTAACGTTCCAAAAAATGGACACCTCAATTGAACCACCGATTGATGACTCTGCCGACATCGACCTCCGGTCGGCAGTTGAGCAGTTTCTGTCGATGACGTCATCGGCTTGTGTGACGAATTGGGCCGATCAGCGACCACCCTTCTGGAAGACCTACGTCACCGCGGATTTGAGTGAATCGGCATTGTTGTTGCATCAGAGGGTGCCCGTGTCGAGGTGGGTGGGGTTGAGGTGGTGCAAAGTTTGATGCTGGGCTCCGCAGTTGACGTGTGTAAAGTTCCGTCAAAAAAATTCTCGTAAAAATATCAGGCGTTCCGGGGGTCTGAAAAAGGATACACATGATGTGCCAAAATGCTTGTTTTGGGTTCTCCAATGTTTGTACACTGCGGTTCTTGTCGGTTTCTTCCTTTTCCTCGTTTTTTTCCAAAAATGTGGAGAACCGGTTTTTCGGAACCCACTACGGTGGGGACTGCCTTGTCCTATTTACCTGCGCTTATTGATGTCCCTGATTTTCACTGCCCGAAAGTAAAAGTTCATCCCCAAAATAAAAGTTTATTTCACAGCAGCTGAGAAACGGCTTTTAGTGCGATCATTTTGCAAAGACGTGACCAAGGCAGATCCCATGGCTAAATCTCACATGGCTCAATTTCTATAACGATGATTGAATGGTCAAATGTGCCCATCTGGCTTGATCAGGCAGGTTGAAATTCTGGCATGAATCGTGAAAGTTTTGAGGGCTTCGCGCGTCAGCGAATTCAAAAAAATCGTGGAATGTTGCTAAAATTCTCATCGATTCATTTTTTCAGACCTGCCGTTCAAGAATTCGCCGAGATTCTCACATTGGAAAGTGCCAACGTGTGCTTGTATCGACAGGAGGCGCCTCAGGCTGCTGCCGGTTGGATATGATACTGCTAAAATTCACTTTATTCACTTCATCATAACATATGTTTTTCATTTTTCTTGATCACAGATTTGCGCTGCGAAGCGCTGGACACGGCTGTGGAGCTGTTGGTAGATGTTTTCGAAGAGGAAGCATTACAAGATTCGCAGCTGCAGGAGGCTGTGTTTCAGGTTTGTATGCAACATTTGGGGTTACGTGGCCGTCCAGTCCATTCGTTCACACTGACGATGACCTGGCGCCCCGCCCGGTTGTGACGGCAGGCAGAAACAACATGGCAACCAAAAAAAGTATAAATTGCAATTTACACAATAAAGGCGACACTTTCACCAGGTAAGATCGGACCAGATCTTTTTGATCACCTTTTTTTCCATCCCCCGCCATTGTTGCAGTGGTGTTTGCGTGTTGTGTCGCATGTTCGGTCGAGCAACGCAATGCGTCCATCCGTCAAATCAGTGAGCGTCACCGAACAACTCACCCTCTTTCTTTCATCGCCGGCTGTGCAATGTGTGACACAACTGTTGAAGAAAATGTTCGCGTCGCTGTGAGTGGGGCTGGGGGTGGATTTTACGTTTCTCTCATTTGTCGGCTCGGCTTGCGCACCCGGACGTCTGTGCAACGGTCACGTTGGTGGACTCGACAAAAACTGTCTGGCGGTAGATCTCGGTTAACATCAAATATTTTTCTTTTTTTCTGATTTCTTGGTTCACAACTAATCGTTTGTCATACTCTCGCATCCCTTCGGTCTGATTTCACCGCGTTTTCTGGACGGTAAATGTTTCCTTTCAAGTTTTCTGACCATCATGCGTGTCGTGTCGGTGCGCTGGTCGCTTGCCTAGCCACGAAAATGTTTTACTGGTCCCAGAAATTACATCAAAATGTGGGTGCAGTCGATGTCCATGTCCAATAAGCCTCGAATGATAAAACCCCATAAAATAAGATGCACCAGATGCTCACGGTTTTATTCTGTTCTTCAGCATCGCCTCTCATCCGTCACGCTGCCTGTCGGTTTTGCTCGAATGCGCGCATGGAGGCAATGTTGAATGGTTGATGCAGATTATTGGGTGCGTTTTGTTTGTATTTGGCTGTTTTTTATTTTTGAAAACGTTTCTGTTTTTCTTTGCTCTGTTTATTTCAACAGATAATATTGTAATTTTATTGTAATAATTAATCTATATTTGTTCGACAAATACTTTCTTCAATTTCGCAGCACCGATCTACCAGCTTCGGTGGCCAACGATTTACTGACGCTTGGACTGAATGATTTCACGGCGCATTTCACCGAAATCATGATCAATATTCAACGACAGGTTTGGAAAGTTGTTCCACAATTTTTTTAAAATTCTGATTGTACAATCAATCTATATGATTCTGTATTTCCAGGTCGGCGTTGCACAAATTAATCAATCGCACGAGGTCTACACTCCCAAACTGCGATCGCTGTCCAATCTGCTGTCGCATTTGATTGTGACCAGGGGTGATGAAGTGGTCACGTCGATTGACGCCATGTTACACGTTTGTTTTCTCTCTTTAGTTTTTTTAGTAAAAAATCAACATGATGTGCCCTTTTCAGCGCGGTCTGCGAACGCAAGCAGTCGGGCCCGACAAAATGTGCTGTGCGTTTGTGTTCACGCTGATTGGCACCTCGGATGCACTGTTGCACACGTTGACCAGACATATCATAAGACGACGTTCGTTGATTCTGGGGGTGGAGGAAGCCAGTTGTATTTTTTGATTTGCACATGGTGACTACAGTCACTATTCGTCATCGCGATATCAACGGGGCAACAGAAACACTACCGCCGTAACGAGTCTGTCGCTTTGGCGAATATCGTTATAACGAATAGTGACTGTAGCTGACACATTGGTAACGACACTTGACGTTGTGATGGAACGTCTCAGCCATCCAATTGCCAGCAAATTTGTGCTCATGGTGGGTCCTACGCACTTAGCCTTGAATGGGCATGATAACACCATGACATTGTTATCCCACACCGGTGTGCATTGTGTGGCAATAATGGTTGCTTTCAGCAACAGAATACATACATAGCTGGCAATTACAATTCTTGGTCGGATAAAACGTTTTTTTGTTTTTCGTTGCCCTCACAATCGATCAGACCAGTTTTCGTCAACATCCTTCGTCCGTATATGCAAACTGCAAAACATTTGTCAGCCAACATGAATTTGGCAGTAATCAACCTCAGGGAGTCTCTCCAGCAGCCGAAAAGAAAGCCAACCGCTTTTTGCAACATCCCGTACGCTTGCTGTTGGTCGCGCTCAGTCCAACCAAAAAGAAGTCGCGAGTTTCAATCCCAAATCCAGTTACATTTCTGCAGTCAACCAATCCAACCTGCTCATAATCGTGCAACAAATGTCGGTGCTGCCTCCTGATTGGCTGTTGCGTGGCGCGGTGACGTCGTGGGCCGAGTCCAGCACCATCGGCGGCGGGGTCGTCGGCGTCATACTCAAATTGGTGATGAAATTGCACATGGAGGATTTGGCGTTGCTCATCAAAGCGCTCGTGCCCATTGCGTTTGAGAATCAATGTGCGTTTGGGTCGGGACAATGGTGCAGCAGGGGGGTGGGCCCCCCCGTAGGTACAGTAGGCAGGTAGGTTGACGCTCCATCCTGGTACAGTAGGTAAGTCGCCGCCCGGCGGCTGGTACAGTAAGTTGCGATTTTTGGCTCAAAACGGTATAAAATCAGTATTTTCACTCCAAATAGGCAAAAAAATCGCGCGCCACGCGCGAAATTGGCGTGTTAGAGTACATTTTCATCAACATTTCGACCTAAAAAAAATTTGTCCCCCCTAGCTCGGCCGGTACAGCAGGTGGGTTGCCGCCCCACATTTTTGGTGGTACAGCAGGTTGCCGCCCCGCCTGGGCAGCTACACCACTGGGTCGGAGTTGAAATGATGTTCCGTTTTCGCTTGTTTTATGGTCTGCTTGAGGCTGACCAGCTGCTATCAATGATTCTCCAGCTGGATGAAAGAATGGCGCCTGAGTCCGGATTGAGAGTCGACCAAGTTACGCTGGTCGAAACCACGGACAGTATTTTGTTCAGAACGTCATTTTTTTCATGAAAGAATCACATCTGAGAGAACCAGCCCACCACCGGATCCGATCACCAAGTTTGATACCAACTCCAAGATCGCAAGCTTATTTGCAGCCGCCCGCCAGCACGATGCCCCACCGTCCCATCTGTCCCTAGTGCAAGCGCAAACAGCATACATACTCGAGTTCATTCTATCGAACGCCAGTCGCACGCTGCTGCCTCTGGCCACGTACACAATGGAACAACTGCAACTGGTGAAACAGGTGGTCGACGGGGACATTGATGGTGCTGTGAGGCGACTGTATGCTGACTCGATGCCTGGGTACGTTTGGATGTGTGGTGGTCACATTTGGACAATAGGTTGATGACCTGCTGGAAATTGTCAATGATACTGGAGATGATGTCAGAGCTGATAATTTGGTGTCCTTGCCCTCAAGCGGCTCTGGTTTGTAGTGTAAGATCAACGAGCATGGTAACTTGGCGCGATACACGGTGTTTGTATTGAAAAGTTTGATAGTTTGGTGTGACAGTGATAGTTCTGAGTTTGGTACACAATCCGCCACAAAACCGTTTCTGGTGACCCGAAGTTCGGTTTGAGATAGAACAAACCGTTCTGCACAATTTTTTTATGCAAAGCCCATTTTTATGAGAAGAGCCCCTTATGGACCTGTGTGTGACCTGGGTTCTCCATTTTCGTGGTCGTCATTTTCAGTCGCAACTACCATCTGCGCTTCCTGGCGCTGTCGGCGTTTTGCAATGGCGAATCGAAAACGTGTGAAATCATCGCGCACGTTCTGTGCACGGCAGAAACGGATAAAAATGTTGGTGTAATCTGTTGGATATTTGTTATTTTCTAATTTTGATGATATCACATGGGGTTTGTCTTGTCTTGTCCCATAACGGGCCTCTCATCACTCCGAAACTGCTGATGTTTCAAGACTTGCTTCAAGTTTCACCATAGTTAGGCCTGAGACCAACTTTCGCGCTGTTGCAGATTTGTCGCATCAGCAAATTTCTAAATGCCCTTAATGCAAAAAATCTCGTCGTCATATGCACAGTGCGGTTCTGATCACCAAGTTTTATACCAGTCACGGCATTCCGTCCCTATTTATGCGCATTTCCAGGTGTCAGCCGCCATCAGCATTCTCTATCTGATTCGTCCGTTCCAACCGTCAGTCAACCAGCGTCTCATCACCGATTGGTCGTTTTGGTTGAATAAATGTCGAAAAACAACCAAAAATGAAACGGTTCTGTGGCCGAAAAATCTCCATAAATTGCTGAAATGGGAACGAAAAGCCGATGGGCAGATGAAAGCGGCGCACGCGCAGCCAGTGTCGAAGGCGCTCGATCAAACGCAGTTTATTGGGTGAGCAGCAGGGCTTGTTTAGATTTTGCTTTTGTTTTCCTTTTTTAGGCTTGGTCTGGTTGTCGTTCTCTGCGACACAGCATGCTGTTCCGTGCCCAGTTTTGTACGTTGTATGGCTGATGCGCACCTTTGTTATCATGCCCGTCAGTGGCCAGAACCGGAAGTAAAGTCGATAGAACAAGCAAAGATGAAACAAAAATTTCGAAATGTCGATAGAACCGATGAATGATCAAAATTCAAGATGGCTGACAGCCCTGCGCTCTGTTCAACATGCGCAAACTAGATGGTTGCTCGGCGCGGCACACACTGGTTATTCGACAAACAATGGCTGGTATTTTCGAAACGTTGTCAACAAGAGTTCGGTGAAAGGTCGGTCGGTGCAAACATGAAACATTGCCTGTTGTTAATGTGTCGAGTTTACACCGAGCTTTTCCCGACCTTTACGTCCAACTCTTGTTCCCGCCGTTTCGAAAGTTTCAGCCAATGTGGCCATCCAACGTATCTTGACAGACAAGACATCGATGATTTCAGCCTCAGCCAAGCAATCGCTGCCAATTACGGTCCGTTCGTGGTGTCGATCTTGTCCGAGTGTTCCAAACTCGCATCCGAATGCACCAAATTGGATTGTATTCGATTGTTGTCATTGCTGGACACGCCCGTCCATCAAACACCCGCTCATTGTCAGATTATTGTCCATCAATTGGTTGCTGCGCTCAAAATGTTGTTCATGGAGATTGCGCAAGGTTGGCTGATCAAAATTCACTGTAAAAATTCCTCTTTTAATTTTCGTAAAAAAGGCGCATTCCGTAGTAACTAGTATAATACTCACCATGACTCTTGCTAAAATAGTAAAATGAAATGTTTCACGCCTGGAATAAGAATCAACTGTTATCTTCAGGCCAGACAGTGTTAAAGTGCGCTTTTGGCCAAAAACAAAAAAAAATAGAAGAATAAAACCAATAAACGGTCGTGTGTGCGTGGCAACTCTCGTTATTTAAAAATGGCCTTTTCGCATGATAAAATGGAGCAGGTATAGAAATGATGATCTCCGTTGAATTTGAATTATTTACTGGTGCTTCTTGAGAATGTCGTAAATTTTATTTTAGCAGTAAATTTCTAATTTCATTGCGTCATGCATTTTTACAGACGCAGGGAAACTCCCGTTCGAAGTCGAGGCAGGCAACAAGCTCAACACACAGTCAACAAGCCACGCAGCTGACACGCACAGCTTGTGTGACTGAAACATTCGAAACGCACACTAGACTGCTGCGTGGCTTGTTGACTGTGTGTTGAGCTTGTTGCCTGCCTCGACTTGGAACGGGAGTTTCCCTGCGTCCGTGAAAATGCACGAGGCAATGAAATTAGAAATTTACCATAGCACGCCGCGGTAATAATACGCTGTGTATACCGTCCGGGCGTATTTGTGGTTCTCAAACTCACCTCATGTCTTGCAGGCAGATTGACGGCCACTTCGCACACGGTGCTGTGGTTGAGCGTTGATTTTGCACGAAAATTCGCCGATTCGCAGCCGGAGTGTTGGTGTCAAATGTTGATGACGGAATTGATGGATGCATTAGTGAATCTGGTTTGTTGTTGTGATTATTCTTCCTTTGTTGATTTCTGTGCAAGTTACCTAATCTGCGCTTTGGCAACCAACTGATTGTCATTGATCAGAGCAAGACTCGCCATAAATGCATCACGTCGCTTTTGTTTTGGATTTATTCACGGGGGAGGAGGGTTTGAAACGATGGTAGTCAACGATTGCAGCAGCCCAACGCATCTCCACTACCATCCGACAGTGGTGACGGTCAGGAGTCACTGTTGAAACAAAACTGTGATTTCGGCCGCATCAATGTGTCGTCGATCGTGCATTCGGGTGTGCTCAGGTCAAAACGAATGAAAATGGACGGAGCGACGGACTGCGATTTTGTGAGCTTTTGTGCTTTGTTTGTATTTCGTCTTGTAGACTGAGTTCAAAAAAAGGTACCAAAATTGAATATACTTTTGAACACTAACTATACTGGTGGGATGAAAAAATGAAAAAAACCTTTTTTCACGAAAAAAACCGAAAGACATGTTTTTTCCCGACGCCCGAATAGTTTTTCATATATTTTCAAAGGCGTACATTATCGGTTTTTTCATTTTATTTTTCCAAAAAATATAATGCAAAACCGATGAGTTTTTCGCGTTGGTTGAGTTTTGGGCTCGATGTTCGGATAGAAATTGTTGATGTAACCCTACTTTACTCTGTGTCAAGTGCATATATTTTGCACCTCAAATACCTTGCTTTTTCGACCAAACCACCATAAGTACTGGAAAGCTATTAAAAACGGCTTTTCCCAAAAAACCAGTTTTTTTCGCAAAGCGTTTTTTCAACGAGAAATAAAGAACGGTATAGTCCAGCCACGAACTCATGAGACGGCTTATTTTGAAGTTGACTTGTGCGGATCCAATAATGTTCCGGTTCCACGTATTTCGGAAATGAAAGAAAGAGAAACGCATGCATTTTTTTAAAAACACGCTCTCCACCTCGGTGCGTAAATTCCCTTTTGACCCCCGAAACATTTGTGTGTTGAACTACGTTGCTGTTCGCGTAAGCACGCAACAAATTGAATTGAGGTCAGCCAGCTGGAACTTGTCATCATCTCTCTCGGTGCAATCTCTTTCTTTTGTTTGCGTGCAACCGGCGCATTTTTGAATGTGGCCAACCAAGCTTTAAAAAGAGTCGTCTGATGATCTCGTGGTTGGACTATAATTTACGCCAGTGTAACACTACCTGACACCAGGTCAAGAAAAATCGCATTTTCACGCCGTAATGCTGAAAAAATAACAGACTCAGTTGAAATGCCAAAATGTCAGCACTGTAATTTTTTGCTGAAGAATCCAAACTGTTCACCCTAACTTTGGCTTCGGGTGAAAAAAATTGGAAAAAAGCTTATTAGCGCGCTGAATGGTTGCAGTTCTTCAATACAGACGACAACAAGACGGCGATTGGTTCCCGTTTTCACAGGATTCCGGTCCGATTCTTGCCCAGCTGCTGACCACGTCCGTGTTCGAGTGTTTGTGTGAACGACAGTCTGGGTCTGGTCTGAGATATCTCCGTCCACCCCCTGATGGTGATGATCACTTGCATGAGCCATCGACATCCAGATTCAGGTCAGTACGAGGTTTCGCTGTGAACGTGTCACGAGGCGAGGTCCCTGGCCGTTAACTTTGTCGCGTGACGTACCGAAAGCAACTTTGAAAGGACGTTATTGGTATTTGGAACGCCAGACGAAAAGCTTCACCCTGATTTTCAGTCCCGTCCACTGTCGAATGTTGGCCGATTGTGTGATTGACGTAGTGTTGGGTGACGTGTCACTGTTGGCTGTGCATTCATGGCCGACGTATGGGTACGACGACCTGGCTGCGTGCGTTTGGTTGCTCATTTAAAAATTATCTGCCTTTGTTTTTATCAAAAAGCCATTCGTGATTAAAAAAAATTATACCGGGATTTTGTTTGTCCGTGCTAATCATCTGATTTCGTTCAGTTATGTGAGCACGGCCAAACGCTTCGACGGCGCGCCACAGCTCTGGGATCTGTTGTGCATCGTTGCATCGTGTTTGTGTGTTTTCTATACATTTTCTGATCTAGTGACACATTTTCTGTCTCTATTTTGTATTCCCCCACAGGTCCCCCATGTCTGTGGTGTGTCACACCCGTGCTCAAGGCACTCTTTGGCTCGGTCATGGTCGAAGCAAGTAGTTCATCCGTCAAATCATCCAGATCTGTCGCTGATGCTGCACTGACACGATTGGACAGAATACTTCATTTATTGGTGATGGTTAGTTTATGGTTTGGCTGCTATTTTTTATAAACTTTATGCTGAGCTGTTCAATTTCCTTGTTTTATAAGGGCGAAGTTCTGCCGGACCGATTTGAGTATCTGATGGAAGTGTTCGCACGCGTTACTCAACATGAAACATTTCTGATCCTGGCTGATCTGTGGAAATATCTGCAGGTATAATTTTCGGACCGTTTTTCTCTGCATTGCTTAGATCTGCTGACGTGCCTCCCAAATGAGCGCAAAAACTTCCGCATTGCGTGTACAGCTTGCAATTGCGACATTTGTTTTTGGCCTTCTCACGTCACGATGAACATCGTTGGGCTGGGCATTGTCTCATCAACATACAATTGCATGCACTGCACAGCCCGTCTGGGATGGACAAGTACACCTTTGACTTGCATCAGAGTTCAAACGGACCATTTGCCGGTCCAGAGTTCAAATTTTATTTTCAGGCCATTTGCCCCGACTCCGCCCAATTGAGGGACCGAATCGATTGTGTACGTCTGAATCTGCCGAATAAATTTGAACCGATCGGCGCTGGTGTTGATGTTTCAGTCGCACTTGATATGTGCCATCACGTGCTACAGGCCAATGTCGCAGAATTCGGCGTGATTTATGCGAAACTGTTCCCCGTGGCCGTATAGGCATGATTATGTGGCCTGTGGTAAATGTCACTTTCCTTCCGATGTTGCACCGAAGGGTTTCGACTTCAGGCTGCTTGTAATCTGATTGCCGTTAATAAAATCAATCACACTGTTTGCGCAAATTCCACCGTTTGTGTTGTGGCTTCTGCACGTAACTAACAACTATGTAAAGACAATCCGCCAGCTCGTGGCACTCAACACAGCCTGCATGCTAGATTACCGCCGTCAATGAATGCATCTATTCTCTGCGGTTATCCGTTGAAACGTCCCTAAATATTGCAACAGTGCAGAAAAGCGTTATGTCAAGCAGCCAATGAAAACCGAGTAAATTATGAAGCGGTCATCAAAGTATGACACTCGCTCAAAGTGTACATTTTGTTTAGAAAATGGCTCTGTTGCTGCATGCGTGTGTAAAAAGTGCCATGAGCCGATGGATTGCCCTGACATTGTGAAAGTACGTACAGTATGTGCTTCAAAAAATCGCATTTGGATTACTGTGTGTCAAAAACGTATGCATACTTGTGTCATAAGTTTTCGATTGTTTGGTTGTACTTCATAACGTGCGTGTAATAAGCTGTGACCATTTTTTGACTGCATAATGCAACAATACAGGTATGTATTGAAATTTGGGTAAAGTACAACAAAACGTGGTCTATTCTCGAAACACGCAAATAAGTTTCGCATCACAAATAAACAGTGCACCACACGCTGCGGCCGAAACTCATTACGTACCGGAAATTTATGTTCATCTACTGTAATTTTCAGCTTGCCAACTAAAAAAAATGAAAATTGTGTTTTGTGAGAAATTACAAATTATGTAGCTTCTATCCCCGGTCCGATCCAGTTACCGGTCAGATCTGATTCGGTTGGCTCGTCTCGAGATATGTAAACGGGGAGCTGTGTCTCACGTTGAGTGTTTCTTAGGATTTATGAAGAGGGCGGGGGAGGACCTCAGTAACTAATTTTATGATTGTAATTTCGAAAAATAGCACTTTCTTCGCAGGAATGATGCAAACCGAATTCGAGACCAAGAATTGCAATCGTCGAGCCTGGCCGTATGTCAGGAAAATTCAGCATGAAAAAGTCTACGCGACGCACGAGTACTGGCCTGCTTAGATAGTGATCCTCTTGAAATCAAACTTTTTCACTTTCTCTTCTGGAACAATTTTGTCGCTGTTCATTGTGTCTTTCTTGCTGGCCTTATGATTTGCTAACAATATTTGATACTTCGTTCGCGCTGACGAGTCCTGGGGTCTCGGTCTGTCTGCGAAAGCAGTGCGAAACCGACCAAGATTACTGCACTCAGTGCAGCAGATTGGAGGCAGCTGCATTGGACTATGGGAGTAATGAATAAATCTCTAATTATGAAACCGAAACATATTTATCTCAGCTGTGCATTTTTATGAAACGCAGGCTGCACGACACATACCGCGTAACAGTGAAACCACTTACAGTAGGTGCATTGGTGGGCATACCCATTGGCGTATACCCCCATTGGTGCATAGTCTTTCCTGATCTCACAAGCGCGTATGTTGTGCTGACGTTGCCCGACTTATAACCGCAGTTCAATGAATTCTGTTTTTGTGTGTTTTTGGTCGCTGGTTTCACTTCACTGTGTCAAATTTCGCAATGTTGATGGCGTGGCGTGGCGCGCAACTTTAACGTCAGTTCAGCAACTGCTCATTAACAATTTTTCGTGGTTATGAGACCAATGTTTGGTTGCTGTTGCCTGTTGCGGTTTGCTGTTTTCAAATCATCTAGGCGGCAGAGATCGCAATCGGGCCGGGTTTGGCGCCGGCCCGGCCCGAATTTTCAGCTCAGGTTTTAACCCAATTTTTGTCATAATTCTTGCGATTTTTTTGAACCTATTTTTTGGTTGAAAACAACGGTGTTGCATGGGGGTGGGCTGGGGGGTCCCCCTAGGTACCTAGTACCGTAAAAACCTAAATACAAGGGGGGGCTCTATTAATTCACTGACCCCATTTTCAAAAAATTATTTTCGTTTCTCAGCGAGAGCGTTCCAAATCCGGTGTTATTTTCGATCGATATTCCGAGGGGGCTCTATTCCGGGGGGGCTCTATTTAGGTTTTTACGGTAGGTAGGTTGACGGCTGACGCTCCGTCCTAGTACACTAGGTAGGTCGCCGCCCGGCGGCTAGTACAGTAAGTTGCGATTTTTGGCTCAAAATCAGTGTAGTGGCTGGGGGGGGATGATGGGGGATTCCCCCCTAAGGAGTAGGTACCTTGCAACCACCCCTTGGGTTGGATGGGGGGGAAGGGTAAAAAGGGTAGGTACCTTGCATGCAATGCAACCACCCCGGAGCAGTGTAGTTCCTGGGGGGGAGGGGGGTCCCCCCCTAAGGTACACTAACCGCCGCGACCAAGGTACACTAGTACACTAACCGCCGCGTCAGGTACACTAACCGCCTCAATTTTTGCCTAAAATAGGCCATTTTAGGCCTAAAATGGGCATTTTTAGGCCTAAAATGGGTGATTTTTTGGTCGATGTTGTCAAAAGTCGCCAAAATACCCTTTTTATGGAGAATTTTTCCAAAAAGGGCCAAAAATCGGTCAAATTTTCTACCTCAAAAAGTGACTTTTTCCTGAATTTGGGTCTTCCCTCCCCCCCTTCCCCCCCAGGGAGGTACACTAACCGCCGCACGGAAAAAAGGGGTAGGTACACTAACCGCCGCGCCGGACCAGGAACTACACTGCCCCGGAGCATAGTAGTGGCTGGGGGGGTTGGGGGGGTTACCCCCCTCTCAGTACTTACCTACCACAAAACCCGAGGGGGGTTGGGGGCAGTGTGGCAGGCCAATCGACCCAAGATACCCTAGGGGGGGAAGGTTTCGGACTTACTCGAGATACCCCCCAGAGGCTACCCAAGATACCCCTATGGTCCGTCAAAAGGCGAAAAAAGGCCGTTTTTCGCGTGCAATTTTACTGCAAAATTGGCCTAAAAATGGGTATTTTTTGACATTTTTGCCGAAAATTGGCCTTAAATGACCATTTTTGGGTGTCGCGATTTCTGGGGGTCCCGAGGTCGAAAAACACCTATTTTTGCCTTTGAAAACCATAAATCTACTTACTCGAGATACCCTTTGGGGTCGGCTCGAGATAGATACCCTCCCCCCCATCCCCCCCTAAGGGTCGACTCGAGATAGATACCCTTAGGGGGGAATCCCCCCATCCCCCCCCAGCCACTACAGTGGTTGGGGGGTTGAGTACTTACCTCTCACAACTCCAAATCATACCTCTCACAAGCAATTTTATACCTTTTTAAGGCAAAAATCGGTATTTTTTTACCTTATTTTCCCAAAAATCGCGTGCAAACCCACCCATAATACCTATTTTTAGGCCATTTTCGGCGAATATTTTGAAAAAGTACTATTTTTACCTCAATTTTTGGCCAAAATTGTATCACAAAAACGGTGTTTTTTCGCCTTTTTGGGTGACCAAAATCATACCTCTCACGCTTCCGGTCCCAACCCCGCATCATACTTACCTCCCTGGCTCCCACACATGGGGCTGCCACTACACTGCCCCGGAGGGTACCTTGCAACCATCAATTTATGGTTTTTATAGGCAAAAATGGGTGTTTTTCGACCTCAAAACCCCAAGAATCGCTAAACCTCCATATAATAGGTATTTTAGGCAAATTTTCGGCCAAAACGCAAAAAAAGTACCAATTTTTCTGCCAAATTTGCAGTATAATGCATGCAAAAAAACACCCTTTTTTCGGACCTCAGGGGTACCTTGCAAGCTTCCGGAGGCTGGGTAGGGAGGTACCTTGCAACCATCTGGATCCATCCCCTCCCCAAGGCCAAGGGTACCTTGCAACCATTTGCCTGCCACTACTACACTGCTCAAAATGGTATATAAAATCGGTACTTTTCACTCCAAATAGGCGATAAATCGCGCGCTACGCGCGAAATTAGCGTTTTAGAGCACATTTTCTTCAAAATTTCGACCTAAACAATTGTTCCCTCCTAGCCCGGCCGGTACAGTAGGTAGGTTGCCGTCCCACATTTTTGGTGGTACAGTAGCTTGCCGGCCTGGGTAGCTACACCACTGGTTGAAAATACATTGTTTTCCATGAAAAGGACGTCAGATGATACACAATACTGATCACTTACTTGCCGAATCCGTCAGAAATTTTAGTACATTTGACAAGAAAATTCCTACTTTTTCAGTAAAATAAGTCACTTCAGAAGCGTCGGGCCGAGGTGCCCGGCCCGGCCCGGCCCGACCCTCCAAATCTCCGGCCCGGCCTGCCCGGCCCGAGGTCGGGCCGGCCCGATTGCGACCTCTGCTAGGCGGTTGATGGAAGACTGATTACCGTAAAAACCTATGTAGAAGGGGGCTCTATTAATTCACTGACCCGATTTTGGGGGCCCTATAACGGGGGGCTCTATGCCGGGGGCCTCTATTAATTCACTAACCCGAAGTCCCGAACCTGAAAAATTGTTCCCAGAAATACCCCAAAAACCCCTGAAAATGGGTTCGGGGTACACTATCTCCCCCAATTTTTGCCTAAAATAGGCATTTTAGGCCTAAAATGGGCATTTTTAGGCCAAAAATGTGTGATTTTTAGGCCAATGTTCTCAAAAGTCGCCAAAATACCCTATTTATGAAGAATTCTTTTCCGAAAAGGGGCAAAAATAGGTCAAATTTTCGACCTCAAAAAGTGACTTTTTCCTGAATTTGGGTCTTCCCCCCCTCGGGGGTACACTATCTCCCCCTCCGAAAAAAACGGGGGGTCCGCTATCTCCCCGTCCGGACCAGGAACTACGCTGCTTCCCGGCACGATCTGGGCTCCTTCCTTGTTAGCTGGGTTGGGTTATAATACCAGAACCGGTTAAAAATGATCAATTAAATTGAATTTAGTTATTGCTTTATAATAAATATAAACTAAAAGCAAACGAAACCTGCCATGTTTCAACGCAATACCAGAGGCCGTGAACTTGGCATTTTATTGCTAATCTATCAGATGGCTATGGTGGGATTTGATCAGGTAACAACACAATTTTTACACAGCTTTGTTTCATAATGAAAAGTGAAAAAATTTAAAGGTGAACGGTGCACGGAAAAGTGATATTTAAACTCAGATTCCACCAGTAACGCTGTCAATGATTCTCGGCATGGTGGCGATCTATCTCGGCTTTGTACCAAGTTTGGATCCGGCTTATCGAACCTGTTAGTCATTAATTAATTAACGTATGTATATTGCTGTTTTATTGTGATTCAGTTAATTTGCGATAAGTGAACAGATTTTGTTCCAAATTCAGACGATCTGTGTGTGCACGCTGGCAAGATCTGGCACCGGCAAGAATGGTGGCGATTGATTGCACCGGCGTTGATGCACGCCTCAGACATGCACCTGTACTTCAATATGGTCTCGTTTATGTGGAAGGTTAGGAAAAATTATAGTGTGTTTTTTCGGTGATCACTGATCAGCCTGGGTTGCGTATTTTTTGGCATTAATTTATGATATTGCGCAACTTACTAGTTGCTGGTAAATTGCTGGTCAGCGGTAGTTGTTGTACTAGCGGAAAAACCGGTTTTTTTATATTTCGTGAAAAAAAATCGAAAAGAACACTACACTGGGGAACTACGCTATGTACCGTAAAAGGAGTGTACAGCAGTGTTTTATTCAGTTTTTTATAAATGTGAGCAATATTTATAATAATAGGGTAGTCTCAAGCTGCATATATAGTTTCGGACCCTATCAGCCGATAGACCATATAGATGACAGCGTTTATGCTCAGGCTTGCGGCTAATTTAAGCTGGTCGAAATTAGTGGTATTGAATAGAATATCAGTATACTTATACTGGCGGACGAAAAAAACCGTTTTTCTCACGAAAAAAAAACAGGACCATTTGGGACGTAAAAGAACCGAAAAAACATCTGACTCATGGAAACGTCGGTCTCTTTTCACGAAATTTTCGTGTTTTTGACAGAAGTTGGGAAAACGTTTTCTTCAGAACAGCTTTGGTTCTAACATTAACATACTTCGAAAATACCTTATTTGTGCTTCCGCGATCCACTGCGGTGTGCGGTTCTTTATCAGTTTTAAGGTTTTCACGAAATTTCAAACCCGGCTTTAACCACAGTATAGCTATCAGTAAATTGGTCAATCAAAAATTGTTTACAGAGCTGATGCGGCCAAGACAGGTCCAACATCCGTTTAGATTATCAAGTTTGATGCTAATGTGCCGTATTAGCCTGATATTCAGCAATAATTTTGTGTCTGTGATTTTGCAGGGTCGCCGCCTGGAGCGCTATTTCGGCTCGTTATACTTTGCATACCTGTTGGCCGTGTTCACAGTTCTCACAAATGTGCTCATGGTCGCACTCAGCATTGGCTTGGACGAATATACATTGTTGGATATGGGCTTGTCCACCCAATGTGCTGTCGGATTTTCGGGTTTGTTTGGATTTTTTTAATGCATCATTTCAATACCTTCCGATTGTCCTGCCGAAAACGACACTGGTGGATATGATAACAATGAAACATTTATTTCGCCTCTGCGAAATTGCAAAAGTCCTGCGACCGCCAAGCTTGTTATGACCAGGAGATCCTATTCTGCCTAGTCTATTTAATTTTCATTGTTTTTTGTAAAATTATAAGTTTGACCAACCGACCATAGCAAATGTTGATCACACTGACTGTAATAAACAACATTCTGCGCTAGCGTGGTCAGAGTTGAAAATTGAGGTTGAATAGCTACCCAATTTCACACTCTGTCAAAGACGTCCTCTTTGGTGTTGGGTGGGACCAACAATCAGTCTGATTTTTGAGATCTGCAATCATGTTATATCTCTCATCTTTATTTTTCAGGCGTAATTTTCGCCCTCAAAGTTGTCGCGCATCACTACAGTCCAAACGAAGCATCAGTTGTCGGCGGCTTGTTCGTTGTGCCTGGCAAATGGGCAGCTTGGGCCGAACTGGTGCTCATTCAGTTGATGGTTAGCCAGCCAGGCGTAATTTTTTTAGTTTTAAATTGATTTCAAACCGTCTCGGTGATCGGATGAACTTGGGTCCTTTATTTTTTGCTGTTGTTCGACATTTGCTGACGCCACTTTGTATCAGAGTAAAGACTTTCTGGCAGTCAGTGTGGGAACGGGAACATTTTTGTTGGGGTCGAAACGAAATAACAGAAACATTTGTTTTTGTAAAGCTTTCTACAATAAATTCTGTTCACCTCAGGTGCCGCAAGCCTCGTTCGTTGGTCACCTGGCTGGTATTCTCGTCGGTCTCGCCTACACGAATGGATATCTGAAGTCAATCATGGACAGTTTTCTGGCCCCGGACTGTAAGTGTTTTTATGTTTCAGGTTATTCAAGAAAACCGATATTTATACAATGTCGAACTTGTGGTGATCAGCTCGGTCCAGTCTTGCTTTGGTCACGCACGCGCGGACTTTCTTGCATTGTGCATACTATTGAGATTACTGATACCTTCCATTTATTTGACCAGCGTGGCAGTTTTTCAGTCGATGAAGAACTTTACACGTGCTTTTAGTTCGGCTAAAATCAGTCTAATCATGAAATATTCAGATATTTTTCAGAGCAAAAACACCGAGCCATTCACCAAATGTTGCTACCAAACCAAAACAGTCACCTAATCACAAACCATTCAAGCCAAAGCTAATGTTTCAGCCTCCTATCCCCGTCATCGTACGTACAACGCCAGTTGGTCCGAATCCAGGGGCTACCGCACTGGTCATGGTCATTCATGGTGGTCGTATATGAACCCGTTCGCGTACTTTGGCTCGTCGAATGCCAATCAATGTTGGTTTTGACATTTGAATTTTGTGAGGAAGCACGGAATTTGCCACAAAAAAGCGAAAAAAAGGTGAATTTTTCTTAGAGTTGCTAGGAATTTGAGATCACACATGGTCAACAATCAATCTTGGCAAGCGATTTTTACGCTGGTCGAAATCAGAACTGTTGAGCAAATCATGAAATCCCAGGGCAATACAAAATGTTGCGTTGCCAAGCTGAGACCAATCACCAAGCCCGATGTCGTCAAGTAAATTGCCAAAAAACAATGAATACAACTTGATCAGATTACGGAGCCCCGCGTGGTCACTCGCGTTTCACAGGCGGCCAATCGGCAGACTACAACTATTATTACGATCGATATTCGGGTGGAATGAGTGAAGAAGAACAGATACGACGCGCCATGGAAAACAGCTATCGGGAAACGAGTGCGTTTGCGTTTTTTGTGGGTTTATTGTCGACATTCTACTCGGGTGTTTGGGTCATGTCATGTGATATCTGCTCGGTAATCGGATCTGTGTTGCTCGCTTGACTTTCCCACCAACCAACAACAATTAGTCCTGTCTAGTTCTGTCATTATAAGCTCACATGACGAATGCGCACATTTTTTATTCAGGATATCGCCCTGGCCCGTCAGCCCCGCCCTATCCCGAATTCGGAATGGGCGCGTACCCCAATCTTGACGAATATCGATAAACTTATTATGATTAAAGGAGATGAATATATATATTTCATGCTCATTGTTGCTGTGACTTTTTTCGTGAAGCTTTATTGGGCGCGCTGCATTTTTATTATGTGAGTCTGTTGAACCCTAATCACTTCTTCTATTCAACCAAATATGTGCAAATCATAATAAAAGGGGAGCTTAAAATTTTGTGTTCGTACGCTTTATGTGGTGGGCCCACCAATTCACTACGAACAAATGGCATGGTACATAGGACCACAAGAAACTTCTCGAAATATAACAACCTTGAAGAAAAAATAATAACAGCAGTGAGTTTTGCGCGATTCCCAAAAACCAAACGATTGCGTTTCACTTGTTCACAGATGTGTGGATACACCTGCTGGTTCGCGGTGGCATTGTCATGCAAATCTGACTTTCAATACGGCTGTTCTGTGTTTTCACATTTTCCAAACAAAAGAGCACGCTTTTCCTGACTTGTTACCGCATGACCACTTTGCGGTAGCTTGCGATGAAACATGAAATATCCTCTGCTTCTGTTGTTCATCAAGGTTCGTTCTTCCATTTCACAGTACCAACATATTGCATATGCGGTTTCAATAAATCTTGTTATCATGCCCATTGATTGCTTGATTGACATGGTAACATGAGGTCGTTACTTACATGTATATACATACCTAAGCGCTAGATATCAAACTTGGTGATCGATTCACTTCGGTCCTGAGCGCGTCGCGCAACGTTTTGAAACCAACCTTTACGACCACGGTTCGAGCCAAAGTAATGTAGCTGTCGGTTTTTGGGCCGTGATGACAACAACTCCTACACGGCTCGAAAATACTGTTTGTTCTAACCACCCATAGAGACAGAGGCTCCCTCTGCCTTTTCGGCCGATTCGTGGAACGATCACTGTGTCCACACACAGATCATTTCTCAACTCTAACGTCAACCTATTTTCTTTTCAGTTGGTCCTCTCAGCA
>JASAMV010002737.1:0-30206 GCA_030248065.1 Rhynchonema sp. JSB1_4 | reverse complement strand
CCATATGTCGCTTAGCATTACCATGCTAGCTCCGATAAAGTATGGATTCACATGGCAAGCGCCACAGACACAAAAGCTATTGGCTCCAATTGTATACATACATTTGTCCCCATATCAATACCACTATTCTTATGTCTGAGTGTACTCAATTCCGATAAACCACAACAATAAATCACACTTTCGGTGTGTGACCAAATGCAAAACACCGCTGTATAACGTTGTTCTCCACATACTGTATGTATGTCAAGGTTCAAAAAAGCATGCTGACACAACATAATTATAGATGTATATATACGACGGGCGTAAAGGATGTTTGAGTCAAAAAAAATGTTGGAGAAAAACCTTCCGAGCCAGTGTCGGAAATGCTGACTGAGAATAATCGTATGAGAGAATTTAATTCACCGCAACATGACGTCAACTTTGTCTGGTGCACAGCCTCGGTCATGGAATGCTGCAGAGCGATTTTACAGAACCCGACTCCAATTGTGTCCACTGTATATTTGGGCCGTAGTACACTGGAAAATGTTAAAACCAAGTGGTCAATGATGCAAGAAAACAACCAAGTTGTAAAACATTGTCACCGAACCGAGTAATTCCTCGCCGTAAACTACATTACGAAACAGGTAATAGTAGACGTTCTCGTGGTGCTCAACGGCTATCAGGTTCTGCTCTTCGAAATCTGCAATAAACAAGATGAATGACTAGTTCAAAAATATATAGAAACGGAAACAAGCAAGCTAACATCTTGCCGAATTCACAAAACGCAGCCAATTCGATGTTTGAATATTTGAACCGTCGATGAGTTCTGATCGATTTTCTTTTTTGGTCACGAACCATAGATAAGGGTTCGATCGGGACTTGGGATCCATATGCTCAGGCAAGAATGCACGTCGTTCGCCCCAAAAATTCGGCTTCAATCTTTTTTATCTTCGTTGTCATGTCATTGCGTTCGTAATTTTACAAGTGAATACTGACCATATTACCTGGTAAGGACCAAAAAGAAATCCTGCAGGCAAATTCGTTCTGGCAAACACGCCCAACCCGGCGTGTGTAATATTTGACTGTGACACTGTCAGCTGCTGTGGCGGGATACTGGCGGGCTCCTGAACAAAAGGTACGAATGTGGTGGCATAAAGGTCTGAAACATGTCGAACGCTTGATAAGAGAAAAATTGAACCGTATGCTCCGGAACCGCACAAGGAACGTTCGAAAGGTTCATGTTGCAAATGCTGAAATAAAGAGCAATATACATAAAAAAATTTAAAAATTAAATACAGATTTATAATCGATCTCTGTAAACAGCGTACCACTCAATTGTAAGTTGTGCGCCATTCGTTTTCGCCAATAACGAATCGATCTGAGAAACTCGTCCCGGCAGTTGAAACTAAAACGAGCACGTTGACCTGGCCAAGGGCGGACTTATGTTGAACACGGAAACTGGACGGAACACGGAAATATTTCCGTGTTTTGTGTTCCGTGAAAAATTTTCATAATCACGGAACACGGAAATATTTCCGTGACACGGATCACGGAAATAACGCAGGCATGCAAACGGTGCTTTTCGATTGATGATGACAAAAGCCAGCGTGCTGAAGTCAAAAGTTTGTGTGTTGACGAGAACAGCTACCAGCAAATATTTCCGTGTTCCGTGAAAATAAAAAAAAATCACGGAACACGGAAACCGGAAATATTTCCGTGCACGGAAATATTTCCGTGACAGGGAAATGAGTGAAATCATTTTGTATGGGAATTATTTCCGTGTTTACCCTATGTAAGTCCGCCCAAAGATTAAGACCGATATCAAACTTGGTGATCGGATAGGATCGGATGCAAATCAGTTTGGTCAAGTAATTTTTCGAATTAAGAATCTTAAGAAATTTAGTGATGCCAGTAATTTCGTCCAGCGTTCCCCGACCTAAAATGAAAAACTGATAAGTAAGGACGGACGAAATTAGTGGCTACAGTAAATTTCTTAAAGGGTGTGTCTAACGTCTCCTAACCCCATGTTTTGTTGGGTGGAATTGAAAGATGACCTCGAAAGGCCGCCGTGTGCAAAAAACCGCGTCTTCTAACTAGCCAAATCGCGAAATCTTGAGGGTTACTTTTCGAATTAAATCAATTTCCGGACACAAAATTCAGACTGAGCTGACGGAGAAAAGCTGCGAAGCGAAACACACACAAACCAGCTTCTATGTGTTAAATGAAACATTCGTTGTGTCCACAGTCAAGCCAGCAGCCAGAGCGGTGTGTGTTGAGCCTCTACGTGCATTGTATAGGCGGCTGAGCCGCGCTTAAACATGCAATGTTTCAGCAGAATAATGCCAAACGTGAGTAGCGCCCACTCAAAAGCGCCTGGAGTTTTGTGTCCGGAAATTGATTTAATTCGAAAAGTAACCCTCAAGATTTCGCGATTTAGCGAGTTACAAGACGCGGTTTTTTGCACACGCCGGCCTGTCGAGGTCATCTTTCGCTTGCACCTCATAAAACATGGGGTTAAGAGACGTTAGACACACCCTTTAATATCCTTATTGCAAAGAATCACGCGCTACCAAAGCACGTCACATCCGATCACCAAGTTTGATATCTACCTGTGAAAAGAGGTAACAACAAAACGCACGTTTATAGAGTGGGTGAGCTTTCTTACGCATGCGTTTGACACCAGTTTCGCTTCAGCAAGACGTGATCGCACAATTTTCGAAAAATAAGCGAATTGGGCGTACGACCAACAAAGCAACACACAGACACACAGCGATAGGACCTTTGCTGTGAGTGACGTGGTCATTATCGCTCATTTTCGTTTTTAATTATTATTACCAGCGCACAACAACGAATTTTTCTTGTGAACATGCGAATTTGATAGATTTCTTCAGAATAAGACCGTCGCAGCTGGCAGTGGCATGTTGTTCAACATACGCTGTCGTTCAGTTTGTGTCATGTTAGTTTCTCCAACACGAGTTCAAAACGCCGCACTTTTATGGCTGTGAGTCTGCCAGTAGCAGTTAGACACAAATTTTGCTGAGCTCCATTCTATTGTGTTCTCGTTTGTGTATGCGACGTTTGTCGACCCAGTGGGGGGTTTTTTTTTTTTTTTTTTTTTTTTTTGTTTCAAAAATTTTTTAATTTTTTATCAGTTCTTTTAGTTCATCCCAAAAGTTAAAAAATCTATTTTTTTCAGAATTTGAAACATTCTCGATTTTTTTGGCTTTAAGGGCGGGCTTACGTAAAACTAGGAAATAGGAAATAGGAAATATTTCCTATTTTCTTGTTCCTAGTTTCGTCTCCAATTTCCTAAAAAAACAGTTTTAACACGCAAAAGATTTCCTATTTCCTAGTTTTACGTAAGGCCGCCCTAAAAGTGCTGTTTTTTGCATAAGAATTGCGACATGCTACTTTCACATGACCTGACCCGACCATTGCTGTCTTGGGCAACACAAATAGTTGTTTTGTGGAATTTTGACATGAGTGCACACACTTACGGGCGCTCTCATATGATTTCACACACACGTACATTTGACTCGGTGGGTATGCATTTGTCCATGCTCCCTACTAAGTAGCGACTGGGTGTAATTTTCGCTTCAATTTTACACTGTGCAGCTACTTTACACTGGTCGTGTACCTGGCCGTGATTTTACATTAATTTCACCCAAATTTACCGTTCCGAGCCTTGGAAAGCCGTACTAAGACACCTACTCCACCGGGGGAGGAATGGTAAGTGTGTGTACCTGACCACGGTTGGCACTCATTGACCATTTGATAGCATACATAGTTTTTGTGTCACCAGTGCTTTATGCACTTTGAACAAATTGCGAAAAATACCACCATCTTTCGCTTGAGCGCTCATTTTTTCGTCGTTCTAGGCAGTTATTGGCGGGAATTACATCTTTTTACAAAAATGGAGTTCTAATATTTTTTTTTAATTTTTAAACAGCTATTTCGACCCCCCTGCCTCCTGCACTAGACCACAGTTCATGAGCGGCGGAGCATGTGATATTCGGTTTATGAATCTGTTTCCATGGTTACGAGCGACCGGCGACGCGTAGAGATGATAAAATGAATGCAGAGTTCAGACAAGAAACATACGGCAAGTGAAGCAAGCCTGATCTGATTAGCTACGAACGGTATACCTGAGCATTGGTCATCAAAGCCGTGTTGCTTGGCTAAATTGTCAATCGCAGAATGCTGCGCTCGACTAATTGTTTTGTCGTCAACGCAAGCGCCAACTCAAGCAGCTCTGAATGAGCCCGATACACAATCGGGCTGAGTTGACCATGTGCGTTAACGACACGAGTATGACCCCTGAGCTCATGCATGTAGCAGCATGGGGAATGGTTATGCATATAACGAATCGAGAGAAGTATAGTTCTCGTCATAACACCTTTGGTCGCTGTGATACAGTACAGTGTACGTATGTAGGTACGTCAGCAGTCATACAGCGAGCAGGCAGGCTCACTTTCCTGTGAAGGGCGTGTATAATTTATGATCGAACCTGGCGCCGTGCATAATACTCATGCGTTCTCATGTCAGCAGCCGTTATTTAGTCAGAAGTGGTTTACGTCTGTTGTTCATGTTTATTATGTACTGTAAGGTATACAGTGTACCTATTGCTGCATACCTGATTGCTACACGACTTGGCTTACGAGAGCGCAGATGGTTTGACAACAATCGCGCTTTGTAAAATGTTGGCAGCCAAAAGCACAAAGCAGCCAAATATGATCCTCCGTTTGGTGGGACACACTATGTGCAAATCCTCAAAACATTTGTTGGTTGTTATAAGCACAGCAATACGGACCGACACATGCATTCGTTCACCGACCATACCAAACTCGGCTCTGGCAGTGGATTTTTAAAAGAGAGAGAGCCCACATACATACATATACAGTACATCCAACAAAAGCATACAGTACATAATGTATGCTCCTGTGGATTTGTGCGTGGCACCACACAACGACAATGTGCGTTTCTGTTTGGATAATTGTCGCTGGGGCGATCAGTGCAAATGCCGCGTCAGCTGGCCTATTCATAGAGCCACACACGCGGCGCGCACGCCCACTCTACTTTGCTATACATATGCTTATATGCTCAGCTTACGGATTTTTCCACTTATGTATACTCGCATGCTGCTTTATTGTCCGCTGGTCTTGGATAAATTCTAGAATTTCTATTCTCTCTAAAATGCTACTGCACCGAAACAGCGTGTGGCGCAATGTGTTTGTTTGGTCGCTGTTCGAGCGGTCATTGTACAGCAGGTCATAGGTACAATAACTTACGCGTGTGCGCTGTGCTTGTATTCGTCGCGCAGTGATTGTATAAGGATCCATCCAAAAATCTTTCCTGAAGGGTGAACGAACCCGTCCCGCTGCAGACCACCAGTGTCAATTTATACTTTTCGAAAACATTAGTGCCGATATCCTGTTTTGGGAGGGTTTCCGAACAAGCACCTGCGGCTTACTTGGGTTTCAGAAATGTTCTTCCGACTCTCAACACAGTCGCACATGTGCGATGTTTTGCTCAGAATATATATGTTTGTTTTAGCACACGTTTGTGGGCTGTCAAATAATCTGGATGTAAATAGCCAGTGTAATGATGACAACAGTCTCGCTTGTGGGCTGTCTGCGTTGTTTGCTGTTTGTTTGTGCTGCTCTTCTTGTGGTTTTTGGCTTGGAGGGCGGGGTGATTGGGTTGGCGGGAGCGTTTGGTGAGACTGGGTGGAAGATGTGTGATGTGAGTATAGTATTGTAGAAAGTAGGGGGGGGGGGGGGGGCGCGTGTGGGGGTCTTAGGATTGGGCCGCCGACGCGGCATTTTGCACTGATCGCCCCAGCGACAATTATCCAAACAGAAACGCACATTGTCGTTGTGTGGTGCCACGCACAAATCCACAGGAGCATACATTATGTACTGTATGCTTTTGTTGGATGTACTGTATATGTATGTATGTGGGCTCTCTCTCTTTTAAAAAATCCACTGCCAGAGCCGATTTTGGTATGGTCGGTGAACGAATGCATGTGTCGGTCCGTATTGCTGTGCTTATAACAACCAACAAATGTTTTGAGGATTTGCACATAGTGTGTCCCACCAAACGGAGGATCATATTTGGCTGCTTTGTGCTTTTGGCTTCCAACATTTTACAAAGCGCGATTGTTGTCAAACCATCTGATGCGCTCTCGTAAGCCAAGTCGTGTAGCAATCAGGTATGCAGCAATAGGTACACTGTATACCTTACAGTACATAATAAACATGAACAACAGACGTAAACCACTTCTGACTAAATAACGGCTGCTGACATGAGAACGCATGAGTATTATGCACGGCGCCAGGTTCGATCATAAATTATACCCGCCCTTCACAGGAAAGTGAGCCTGCCTGCTCGCTGTATGACTGCTGACGTACCTACATACATACGTACACTGTACTGTATCACAGCGACCAAAGGTGTTATGACGAGAACTATACTTCTCTCGATTCGTTATATGCATAACCATTCCCCATGCTGCTACATGCATGAGCTCAGGGGTCATACTCGTGTCGTTAACGCACATGGTCAACTCAGCCCGATTGTGTATCGGGCTCATTCAGAGCTGCTTGAGTTGGCGCTTGCGTTGACGACAAAACAATTAGTCGAGCGCAGCATTCTGCGATTGACAATTTAGCCAAGCAACACGGCTTTGATGACCAATGCTCAGGTATACCGTTCGTAGCTAATCAGATCAGGCTTGCTTCACTTGCCGTATGTTTCTTGTCTGAACTCTGCATTCATTTTATCATCTCTACGCGTCGCCGGTCGCTCGTAACCATGGAAACAAATTCATAAACCGAATATCACATGCTCCGCCGCTCATGAACTGTGGTCTAGTGCAGGAGGCAGGGGGGTCGAAATAGCGGTTTAAAAATTAAAAAAAATATTAGAACTCCATTTTTGTAAAAAGATGTAATTCCCGCCAATAACTGCCTAGAACGACGAAAAAATGAGCGCTCAAGCGAAAGATGGTGGTATTTTTCGCAATTTGTTCAAAGTGCATATAAAGCACTGGTGACACAAAAACTATGTATGCTATCAAATGGTCAATGAGTGCCAACCGTGGTCAGGTACACACACTTACCATTCCTCCCCCGGTGGAGTAGGTGTCTTAGTACGGCTTTCCAAGGCTCGGAACGGTAAATTTGGGTGAAATTAATGTAAAATCACGGCCAGGTACACGACCAGTGTAAAGTAGCTGCACAGTGTAAAATTGAAGCGAAAATTACACCCAGTCGCTACTTAGTAGGGAGCATGGACAAATGCATACCCACCGAGTCAAATGTACGTGTGTGTGAAATCATATGAGAGCGCCCGTAAGTGTGTGCACTCATGTCAAAATTCCACAAAACAACTATTTGTGTTGCCCAAGACAGCAATGGTCGGGTCAGGTCATGTGAAAGTAGCATGTCGCAATTCTTATGCAAAAAACAGCACTTTTAGGGCGGCCTTACGTAAAACTAGGAAATAGGAAATCTTTTGCGTGTTAAAACTGTTTTTTTAGGAAATTGGAGACGAAACTAGGAACAAGAAAATAGGAAATATTTCCTATTTCCTATTTCCTAGTTTTACGTAAGCCCGCCCTTAAAGCCAAAAAAATCGAGAATGTTTCAAATTCTGAAAAAAATAGATTTTTTAACTTTTGGGATGAACTAAAATAACTGATAAAAAATTAAAAAAGTTTTGAAACCCACTGGGTCGACAAACGTCGAATACACAAACGAGAACACAATAGAATGGAGCTCAGCAAAATTTGTGTCTAACTGCTACTGGCAGACTCACAGCCATAAAAGTGCGGCGTTTTGAACTCGTGTTGGAGAAACTGACATGACACTAACTGAACGACAGCGTATGTTGAATAACATGCCACTGCCAGCTGCGACGGTCTTATTCTGAAGAAATCTATCAAATTCGCATGTTCACAAGAAAAATTCGTTGTTGTGCGCTGGTAATAATAATTAAAAACGAAAATGAGCGATAATGACCACGTCACTCGCAGCAAAGGTCCTATCGTTGTGTGTTGCGGTGCTGCTTTGTTGGTCGTACGTCCAATTCGCTTATCATTCGAAAAGTGTGCGATCACGTCTTGCTGATGCGAAACTGGTGTCCAACGCATGCGTAAGAAAGCTCACCCACTCTATAAACGTGCGTTTTGTTGTTACCTCTTTTCACAGGTAGATATCAAACTTGGTGATCGGATGTGACGTGCTTTGGTAGCGCGTGATTCTTTGCAATAAGGATATTACTGGCATCACTAAATTTCTTAAGATTCTTAATTCGAAAAATTACTTGACCAAACTGATTTAGATCCGATCCTATCCGATCACCAAGTTTGATATCGGTCTTAATCTTGGGCGGACTTAGATAAACACGGAAATAATTCCCATACAAAATGATTTACTTATTTCCCTGTCACGGAAATATTTCCGTGCACGGAAATATTTCCGGTTTTGTTCCGTGATTTTTTTTTATTTCACGGAACACGGAAAATTTGGTAGCTGTTCGCGTCAACACACAAACTTTTGACTTCAGCACGCTGGCTTTTGTCATCATCAATCGAAAAGCACCGTTTGCATGCCTGCGTTATTTCCGTGTTCCGTGTCACGGAAATATTTCCGTGTTCCGTGATTATGAAAATTTTTCACGGAACACAAAACACGGAAATATTCCGTGTTCCGTCCACTTTCCGTGTTCAACATAAGTCCGCCCTTAGACGGGTCAACGTGCTCGTTTTAGTTTCGACTGCGGGAGAGTTTCTCAGATCGATTCGTTATTGGCGAAAACGAATGGCGCACAACTTACAATTGAGTGGTACGCTGTTTACAGAGATCGATTATAAATCTGTATTTTATTTTTAAATTTTTTTATGTATATTGCTGTTTATTTCAGCATTTGCAACATGAACCTTTCGAACGTTCCTTGTGGGTTGCGGAGCATCGGTTAATTCTCTTATCAAGCGTTGGCATTTAGTTTATGCACTGTACTTTTTAGGAGCGAAGAGAATGGAAATGTCGGGAGAAGGAGGGGCTCAGATTGAGCTTGAAATGAACGCTGACATGACAAGAAGATAAAAAAGATTAAGAAATTTTGGCGAACCATTTTGAGTTGAAAACATAATATTGGCAAAGAAAATGAAGACATCGAGGTAAACAAAGAATGGGTAATGGAAAAGCTTGTCGTTTTATTTTCGAACAGATATTTGTTTATTGCAGATTTCGAAAGAGAACGAAGGTAGAACGTACTATACTGTGAGGCGAGGAATACTGGTGGTGAAATAAATTTTGTTTTCATTGACACTTGGTTTTATTAGTCTAGGCCCAAGATAATGGACATGAGCGGGTTGAGAGTGAGGAAAAAGACACAAAATCAATTACAGAGTTTTAATTAAACTCCCCTTATACATCTATATTTATTTTTAACTACATATAATAAAATTAAGAATGTTTTAATTAATTTTATATTCAATTTGAAATTACATATCTCTAAATTGGAGACAAAAACTATGCTCCAATGTATACATTGTCCCATATCATCTTTGTAAATAGTTTATACGCGGTTATTTCGAATACTAACCAAATTCTAAAACACGTAAAAAAGCGAAAGAAAATTGATCAATTAGATAAACCAAACAATAAATCACACTTCGGTGTTACCAAAATCAGAACACCCGAAACGTGTCTCCAAATGTAGATTGGTTCAAAAAAGCATGCTGACAAACATAATTATAGATGTATATATAACGGCGTAAAGGATGTTTGAGTCAAAAAATGTCGAAACTCCGAGAGTGAGAAATGCTGACTGAATAATCGTAAGAGATTTAATTCACCGCAACATACGAACTTTGTCTGTACAGCTGGATCGATTCGAAGAACGCCATTGTCCATGTATCTTGGGAGTACACTGGAAAATGTTAAAAAAGGTATTGCAAGAAAAAACCAAGTGTAACATTGTCACGAACCGACCTCGCCGAAACTACATTACGAAACAGGTAAAGAGACGTCTGTGGTCTCAACGGCTATCAGGTTCTGCTCTTCGAAACTGCAATAAACAAGATGAATGTAGTTCAAAAATATATAGAAACGGAAACAAGCAAGCTAACATCTTGCCGAATTCACAAAACGCAGCCAATTCGATGTTTGAATATTTGAACCGTCTAGAGTTCTGATCTTTCTTTTTGGTACGAACCATAATAAGGGTTCGATCGATGGATCCATATGCTCAGGAAGAATGACGTCGTTCGCCCCAAAAATCGGCTTAATCTTTTTTATCTTCGTTGTATGTATTGCGTTCGTAATTACAAGGAATACTGACCATATTACCTGGTAAGGACCAAAAAGAAATCCTAGGATTCGTCTGGAACACGCAACCGGCGGAATATTTGACTACACTGTCAGCTGCTGTGGCGGGATACTGGCGGGCCAAGGTACATGTGGTGGCAAAAGGTCTAAATGGAAGTTGATAAGAAAAAATGAACTATCTCCGAACCGCACAAGGAACGTTCGAAAGGTTCATGTTGAAATGCTAAATAAACAGCAACATACATAAAAAAATTTAAAAATTAAATACAGATTTATAATCGATCTCTGTAAACAGCGTACCACTCAATTGTAGTTGTCCATCGTTTTCGCCAATAACGAATCGATCTAGAAACTCGTCCCGGCAGTTGAAACTAAAACGAGCACGTTGACCCGGCCAAGGGCGGACTTATGTTGAACACGGAAACTGGACGGAACACGGAAATATTTCCGTGTTTTGTGTTCCGTGAAAAATTTTCATAATCACGGAACACGGAAATATTTCCGTGACACGGATCACGGAAATAACGCAGGCATGCAAACGGTGCTTTTCGATTGATGATGACAAAAGCCAGCGTGCTGAAGTCAAAAGTTTGTGTGTTGACGAGAACAGCTACCAGCAAATATTTCCGTGTTCCGTGAAAATAAAAAAAAATCACGGAACACGGAAACCGGAAATATTTCCGTGCACGGAAATATTTCCGTGACAGGGAAATGAGTGAAATCATTTTGTATGGGAATTATTTCCGTGTTTACCCTATGTAAGTCCGCCCAAAGATTAAGACCGATATCAAACTTGGTGATCGGATAGGATCGGATGCAAATCAGTTTGGTCAAGTAATTTTTCGAATTAAGAATCTTAAGAAATTTAGTGATGCCAGTAATTTCGTCCAGCGTTCCCCGACCTAAAATGAAAAACTGATAAGTAAGGACGGACGAAATTAGTGGCTACAGTAAATTTCTTAAAGGGTGTGTCTAACGTCTCCTAACCCCATGTTTTGTTGGGTGGAATTGAAAGATGACTCGAAGGCGGGGCAAAAACGCGTCTCTAACTAGCCAAATCGCGAAATTGAGGGTTACTTTTCGTATTAAATCAATTTCCGGACACAAAATTCAGACTGAGCTGACGGAAAAAAGCTGCGAAGCGAAACACACACAAGTCAGCTTCTATGTGTTAAATGAAACATTCATTGTGTCCACAGTCAAGCTAGCAGCCAAAGCGGTGTGTGTTGAGCGTCTACGTGCATTGTATAGGCGGCTGAGCCGCGCTTAAACATGCAATGTTTCAGCAGCGCCCACTCAAAAGCGCCTGGAGTTTTGTGTCCGGAAATTGATTTAATTCGAAAAGTAACCCTCAAGATTTCGCGATTTAGCGAGTTACAAGACGCGGTTTTTTGCACACGCCGGCCTGTCGAGGTCATCTTTCGATTGCACCTCATAAAACATGGGGTTAAGAGACGTTAGACACACCCTTTAATATCCTTATTGCAAAGAATCACGCGCTACCAAAGCACGTCACATCCGATCACCAAGTTTGATATCTACCTGTGAAAAGAGGTAACAACAAAACGCACGTTTATAGAGTGGGTGAGCTTTCTTACGCATGCGTTTGACACCAGTTTCGCTTCAGCAAGACGTGATCGCACAATTTTCGAAAAATAAGCGAATTGGGCGTACGACCAACAAAGCAACACACAGACACACAGCGATAGGACCTTTGCTGTGAGTGACGTGGTCATTATCGCTCATTTTCGTTTTTAATTATTATTACCAGCGCACAACAACGAATTTTTCTTGTGAACATGCGAATTTGATAGATTTCTTCAGAATAAGACCGTCGCAGCTGGCAGTGGCATGTTGTTCAACATACGCTGTCGTTCAGTTTGTGTCATGTTAGTTTCTCCAACACGAGTTCAAAACGCCGCACTTTTATGGCTGTGAGTCTGCCAGTAGCAGTTAGACACAAATTTTGCTGAGCTCCATTCTATTGTGTTCTCGTTTGTGTATGCGACGTTTGTCGACCCAGTGGGTTTCAAAACTTTTTTAATTTTTTATCAGTTCTTTTAGTTCATCCCAAAAGTTAAAAAATCTATTTTTTTCAGAATTTGAAACATTCTCGATTTTTTTGGCTTTAAGGGCGGGCTTACGTAAAACTAGGAAATAGGAAATAGGAAATATTTCCTATTTTCTTGTTCCTAGTTTCGTCTCCAATTTCCTAAAAAAACAGTTTTAACACGCAAAAGATTTCCTATTTCCTAGTTTTACGTAAGGCCGCCCTAAAAGTGCTGTTTTTTGCATAAGAATTGCGACATGCTACTTTCACATGACCTGACCCGACCATTGCTGTCTTGGGCAACACAAATAGTTGTTTTGTGGAATTTTGACATGAGTGCACACACTCGGGCGCTCTCATATGATTTCACACACACGTACATTTGACTCGGGTATGCATTTGTCCATGCTCCCTATAAGTAGCGACTGGTGTATTTTCGCTTCAATTTTACACTGTGCAGCTACTTTACACTGGTCGTGACCTGGCCGTGTTTTACATTAATTTCACCCAAATTTACCGTTCCGAGCCTTGGAAAGCCGTACTAAGACACCTACTCCACCGGGGGAGGAAGGAAGGTGTGTACTGCGGTTGGCTATTGACCATTTGATAGCATATAGTTTTTGTGTCCAGTGTTTATGCACTTTTGAACAAATTGCGAAAAATACACCATCTTTCGCTTGAGCGCTCATTTTTTCGTCGTTCTAGGCAGTTATTGGCGGGAATTTACATCTTTTTACAAAAATGGAGTTAATATTTTTTTTTAATTTTTAAACAGCTATTTCGACCCCCTGCCTCCTGCACTAGACCACAGTTCATGAGCGGCGGAGCATGTGAATTCGGTTTATGAATTGTTTCCATGGTTCGAGCGACCGGCGAGCGTAGAGTGATAAAATGAATGCAGAGTCAGACAAGAAACATCGGCAAGGAAGCAAGCCTGATCTGATTAGCTACGAACGGTATACCTGAGCATTGGTCATCAAAGCCGTGTTGCTTGGCTAATTGTCAATCGCAGAATGCTGCGCTCGACTAATTGTTTTGTCGTCCACACACACACACACACACACACACACACACACACACACACACACACACACACACACACACACACACACACACACACACACACACACACACACACACACACACACACACACACACACACACACACACACACACACACACACACACACACACACACACACACACACACACACACACACACACACACACACACACACACACACACACACACACACACACACACACACACACACACACACAAAGCGGTTGACAAACAAAGCCACATCGGCATATTTGGTTGCATTCGGCGGTTGAGTGAAGCGAGCTACCTATGACCGATGGATGAAATCATGGTAGCACTGTAAAAATGTGTTTGAAAATAAATTGCAAACTGGACGGACAGCGCCCATGGTCGGTCAATGAATCCACTTGACACCTTTGTGTGCCACCCCACAATGTATCCATATAACGTTATATCGGGCGTGTCACAAGGGTATGTATGCGTGCAAATGCAAGTAACCCATATCGGTTTCATTTCAATATGAATTCCAGTACACAATATGACTGGCTACATATCACGTACAGTATGAATGCTCACTCTCAAACGACGCGACACCGGTGTCAGTTCTCCACAATGCGTTACGCGAGAGTGTGCTGGCTGGCTGATAAGGGGCAGGGCATACGACTTTGATTAGAACTCCAGAAGAATCCTATTATTATTTTATACCGACTGCTTCTACTGCAGTCTGGTACACTGTCCATTGGAGTTGAAACTTAGCATTGCCATCTGACACACGAATATACATACATACAGTACATACAGCCAGGGTTGGGCACAAACCGTTTTTTTTTCAAAAAATCGTTTTTTTAAAACGTTTTTTTTAAAACGCCCAGATGACCAAAATATGCCCCCAAAAAAATTGGAAAGCGCTCATGTTTGGAAGAAAACGTGGTTAAATGAAGTAATTCTATGTGTTCTGAGGCAAAATAAATGGGTTTCAACTATACTGGCAGGCGAAAAAAACCGGTTTTTTTCGGAAAAAACCGAAAAAAACCGTTTTTTTCCGAGACCCGAATACTTTTCCATTTATTTTTCCGTGGGTACCATTTCGGTTTTTGATCGGAAAAATATCGGTACTTTATTCCAGTTTTTCCAAAAAATTGTAATGCAAAACCGATGAGTTTTTCGATTTCAGTGAAAAATTGGCTCGAGCACAAAAATTAACCGGCCTAAAATGGGCCAAAAAGCGTGTAAACCAAGTGTTTTCGACTGACTTCAACACTCTTCAAGAGCACTCTCGTCACTTCGAACAAATTTTGCACTGAAATTGTTATATTTTTCGAAATTACGTTCTTAAGTACTGGAAAAGTATTTGGAAAAAAACGGTTTTTTTTGGAAAAAACCGTTTTTTTCCACCAAAAATAAAAAACGGTTCTTTATGACAGTATAGTTTCAACCCTTTTCTAGCGAGTTGTTAAGATATCATATCAGACCCGCATCATGGGACCAATTTTGGCCGGGGTCATCAATGAAAGTCAAACTCCGTATATCGACGTATCTCGACAAAGTAAAAATTGGTCGAAAATTTTTTGAAAAAAATGGGACAAAAAAAATTGATTTTCCTTGATGATCAGGGTACTTTCCTTGAAAAATCAGGGAAAATCAAGGAAATTCAGGATTTAAAAAAAAGAAAAACGACCCAGGCGTTTTTTTAAAAAAACGTCGTTTTTTTAAGAAAAAACGCCGTCGTTTTTTTTGCCCAACCCTGCATACAGCACTGGCCCAATGAATTTTTTCAACGAAACGAACTCCGCTCTAAATTAGCCCAAACAAAACTCGACCGTAGCAACATGGCTGCAACAAATGGAGCTATGCATGCCGGGTACAGTATAATGGTCGCATGGACACATTTTGGCAGCCGAACTGGACATGGCTCTTATTCCAAATGCGAAATAAAAGCGCTACAAACCAAAGACAAGCGAGCCGCGTAATATGTCGCTCGCCACACAGTTCGTGCTTACGAATTTCTGTCGGACCAAGTTAGTCGAAATGAATACCGTACATATGTACCGGTGTGGGGGCTTAGGCAATTTTTTGGACGTTGACTGTCTTGAAATTTTTAAACAAAAAACTTCCCAAATAAGCCGTCTTTCGGCAAGCTTCAAATTAACCACAAGTGGGGGTTTAATTGGTATGCAGTTGCACAGAATCAAATCAGCGTTATATGTATGTTACTTGTGGAACTGCAGATCAGTGCTTTTGGTCCTACAAGGCGTTATTTAACAACTGTTGTCATCATTACACTGCTATTTACATCCAGATTATTTGACAGCCCACAAACGTGTGCTAAAACAAACATATATATTCTGAGCAAAACATCGCAACATGTGCGACTGTGTTGAGAGTCGGAAGAACATTTCTGAAACCCAAGTAAGCCGCAGGTGCTTGTTCGGAAAACCTCCCAAAACAGTGATATCGGCACTAATGTTTTCGAAAAGTATAAATTGACACTGGTGGTCTGCAGCGGGACGGGTTCGTTCACCCTTCAGGAAAGATTTTTGGATGGATCCTTATACAATCACTGCGCGACGAATACAAGCACAGCGCACACGCGTAAGTTATTGTACCTATGACCTGCTGTACAATGACCGCTCGAACAGCGACCAAACAAACACATTGCGCCACACGCTGTTTCGGTGCAGTAGCATTTTAGAGAGAATAGAAATTCTAGAATTTATCCAAGACCAGCGGACAATAAAGCAGCATGCGAGTATACATAAGTGGAAAAATCCGTAAGCTGAGCATATAAGCATATGTATAGCAAAGTAGAGTGGGCGTGCGCGCCGCGTGTGTGGCTCTATGAATAGGCCAGCTGACGCGGCATTTGCACTGATCGCCCCAGCGACAATTATCCAAACAGAAACGCACATTGTCGTTGTGTGGTGCCACGCACAAATCCACAGGAGCATACATTATGTACTGTATGCTTTTGTTGGATGTACTGTATATGTATGTATGTGGGCTCTCTCTCTTTTAAAAATCCACTGCCAGAGCCGAGTTTGGTATGGTCGGTGAACGAATGCATGTGTCGGTCCGTATTGCTGTGCTTATAACAACCAACAAATGTTTTGAGGATTTGCACATAGTGTGTCCCACCAAACGGAGGATCATATTTGGCTGCTTTGTGCTTTTGGCTTCCAACATTTTACAAAGCGCGATTGTTGTCAAACCATCTGATGCGCTCTCGTAAGCCAAGTCGTGTAGCAATCAGGTATGCAGCAATAGGTACACTGTATACCTTACAGTACATAATAAACATGAACAACAGACGTAAACCACTTCTGACTAAATAACGGCTGCTGACATGAGAACGCATGAGTATTATGCACGGCGCCAGGTTCGATCATAAATTATACACGCCCTTCACAGGAAAGTGAGCCTGCCTGCTCGCTGTATGACTGCTGACGTACCTACATACGTACACTGTACTGTATCACAGCGACCAAAGGTGTTATGACGAGAACGATACTTCTCTCGATTCGTTATATGCATAACCATTCCCCATGCTGCTACATGCATGAGCTCAGGGGTCATACTCGTGTCGTTAAAGGGCTCGGGACACAACCGAAGGAAGGGCAGCAGAGCGCAGTGTTATACATCGTTGGAAAGCACTGTGACAGCATATGTCACGTACAAATGTTAAGCTCCTTAGAGATTCGCTATCTGTTGGTAGAGCGACTTTTCGTTCCAAAAAAAAGTGAATTTTTTCACAACTTGACACGACCGGTGCAGAAATCCCAAATGAGTTGAAAGTCAAGTAACACGTGGATAGGATTACAACAGCTTCTGGATAACTTATCATGAGAACATCAGTCGCTCAAAGCATTGCTTCACTCGGTGAGGGTGCGAAATGTTCCAAAAATAGGCCACATTTTTCGAAAACACAAGTTTCTCTCTAAATTTTGAGGCCGCGCTTTGTGTTGCAGAAATGAAAATGCAATAGAAAAATAGAGCATTTTCGAAAGTACCAGAAAATAAGGTTTTTAAATTTGGAAGCACTTAGATATCGGCGTGACAGCCCGAAAAAGATCTAAAAATTGCCACTAAACTGCATAGTTGCATTCATTGACGGAAATGAGATGTAAATAAGCCACGTATTGCATTGCATTGGAAACGAGAAAGTCAGATAAACGCACAGTCCAACAATCTGGACGAGTTTCAAGACTTCAAACCCCATGGTCCGGCTGCTGCAGCCATGCCAGCCTGAATAAGATATTTGGCTATAAGTCGTTACCTTTAAAGATTATTGCATATTTGATAGCATCAAACGATGTAGCTTTATTGTAGCTATCGGACGATATATAACATGTCCATACTATCTCTTACTATGGATAAGAAACGGTCGAAATTCCGAAATCGCACACGGTGACGTGACGGTTCATTCCAGAATCGTCAAAAAGGCAATTTTTTAACCTCTGCCGTTAGGCGTAAGAATTTATTGGGGCTTGTTATATATCATTCGAAAGCTACTCCCGAGATACATTGTTTGGTGCTGTCACATTTACAATAGCTGTTAACCATAAGCATTTATAGCTGAATATCATATTCAGGTTGGTATGGCTGCCCCGAGAGATCTGTAGACCTTGGGGTCTTCGGACCTTGATAGGTTGTTAAACCAGACGTTTCTCTCATTTTTTTGTTTCGAATCCGATGCAATCTGTGACCTTCATGTGTCACAATTCTGGCGATGAATGTAACCACCTAATTTAGCGGCAATTTAATGGATTTTTAGGCCTGTCACGGAGCTAGCCACGAGTTAAAAAATTTAAAAGCCTTATTTTCTGGTACTTTCAACGATGCTCTATTTCCCCGTTGCATTCTTACTTCCGCAGCGCTAAGCGTGGCCTCAAAATTTAGGGACAAACTTGTGTTCTCGAAAAATAAGGCCGATTTTTGGAACGTTTCGCACCCTCACCGTGTGAAGCAATGCTTTGAGCGACTGAAGTTGTGATGGTAAGCTATTCAGAGGCTGTTGTAATCCTATCCACGTGTTACTTGACCTTCAACTTATTTGGGGTTTCTGCACCGGTCGTTCCAATTTGTGCAAAAATTCACTTTTTTCTGGAACGAAAAGTCGCTCTACCAAGAGATAGCAAATCTCCAAGGAGCTTAAAGTCTGTGCGTGACATAGGCTGTCGGAATGCTTTCCAACGGTATGTAACAATATGATATGCTACCCTTCCTTCGGTTATGTCCCGAGCCCTTTAACGCACATGGTCAACTCAGCCCGATTGTGTATCGGGCTCATTCAGAGCTGCTTGAGTTGGCGCTTGCGTTGACGACAAAACAATTAGTCGAGCGCAGCATTCTGCGATTGACAATTTAGCCAAGCAACACGGCTTTGATGACCAATGCTCAGGTATACCGTTCGTAGCTAATCAGATCAGGCTTGCTTCACTTGCCGTATGTTTCTTGTCTGCACTCTGCATTCATTTTATCATCTCTACGCGTCGCCGGTCGCTCGTAACCATGGAAACAGATTCATAAACCGAATATCACATGCTCCGCCGCTCATGAACTGCAGTCTAGTGCAGGAGGCAGGGGGGTCGAAATAGCGGTTTAAAAATTAAAAAAAATATTAGAACTCCATTTTTGTAAAAAGATGTAATTCCCGCCAATAACTGCCTAGAACGACGAAAAAATGAGCGCTCAAGCGAAAGATGGTGGTATTTTTCGCAATTTGTTCAAAGTGCATATAAAGCACTGGTGACACAAAAACTATGTATGCTATCAAATGGTCAATGAGTGCCAACCGTTGTCAGGTACACACACTTACCATTCCTCCCCCGGTGGAGTAGGTGTCTTAGTACGGCTTTCCAAGGCTCGGAACGGTAAATTTGGGTGAAATTAATGTAAAATCACGGCCAGGTACACGACCAGTGTAAAGTAGCTGCACAGTGTAAAATTGAAGCGAAAATTACACCCAGTCGCTACTTAGTCGGGAGCATGGACAAATGCATACCCACCGAGTCAAATGTACGTGTGTGTGAAATCATATGAGAGCGCCCGTAAGTGTGTGCACTCATGTCAAAATTCCACAAAACAACTATTTGCGTTGCCCAAGACAGCAATGGTCGGGTCAGGTCATGTGAAAGTAGCATGTCGCAATTCTTATGCAAAAAACAGCACTTTTAGGGCGGCCTTACGTAAAACTAGGAAATAGGAAATCTTTTGCGTGTTAAAACTGTTTTTTTTTAGGAAATTGGAGACGAAACTAGGAACAAGAAAATAGGAAATATTTCCTATTTCCTATTTCCTAGTTTTACGTAAGCCCGCCCTTAAAGCCAAAAAAATCGAGAATGTTTCAAATTCTGAAAAAAATAGATTTTTTAACTTTTGGGATGAACTAAAATAACTGATAAAAAATTAAAAAAGTTTTGAAACCCACTGGGCAGGGTTGAAAAAAAATTTTTTTTATTAACGAGCTTTTTTTTTTAAAAAAAATTTTTTTTTGATTTTTTTTTGACGAAAATTTTTTTATTAGAAAAAGTGTTGCAAACGACGTTTCAGGATAAATGAAATCGATACAACATATTTTTCAAAAATTGAAAAATTTTCGCCTGAGACCCAACTTGTGCGGTGACACCCGGTAGTATTGTGCAGATTCTATGGTCTGCGACCACTGTGAGGTTGATGTTCACTAACGATGGTACTCTAATATATTGTACCATGCTGTACAACGTATTTTAATGCATCTAATGCCGAATATCTGATATACGACCATCAAAATATCGATTACAGCCCAAATCTTGCGTGTCAGATCGACTTTGCGCGCCCGGTTTTGCACCATACCTGCATATATACATGTGTAGTAGCATGCAGTAGTACATTATCGGTGCCACATCACTGTAAAAGACCAGCCCCGCGCATCCCTGTACATTTAAAAAAAATTTTTTTAATTAACTACTTTTTTTTTGAAACAACCCTGCCACTGGGTCGACAAACGTCGAATACACAAACGAGAACACAATAGAATGGAGCTCAGCAAAATTTGTGTCTAACTGCTACTGGCAGACTCACAGCCATAAAAGTGCGGCGTTTTGAACTCGTGTTGGAGAAACTAACATGACACTAACTGAACGACAGCGTATGTTGAACAACATGCCACTGCCAGCTGCGACGGTCTTATTCTGAAGAAATCTATCAAATTCGCATGTTCACAAGAAAAATTCGTTGTTGTGCGCTGGTAATAATAATTAAAAACGAAAATGAGCGATAATGACCACGTCACTCACAGCAAAGGTCCTATCGCTGTGTGTCTGTGTGTTGCTTTGTTGGTCGTACGTCCAATTCGCTTATTTTTCGAAAATTGTGCGATCACGTCTTGCTGAAGCGAAACTGGTGTCAAACGAATGCGTAAGAAAGCTCACCCACTCTATAAACGTGCGTTTTGTTGTTACCTCTTTTCACAGGTAGATATCAAACTTGGTGATCGGATGTGACGTGCTTTGGTAGCGCGTGATTCTTTGCAATAAGGATATTAAGAAATTTACTGGAGCCACTAATTTCGTCCGTCCTTACTTATCAGTTTTTCATTTTAGGTCGGGGAACGCTGGACGAAATTACTGGCATCACTAAATTTCTTAAGATTCTTAATTCGAAAAATTACTTGACCAAACTGATTTAGATCCGATCCTATCCGATCACCAAGTTTGATATCGGTCTTAATCTTAGGGCGGACTTAGGGTAAACACGGAAATAATTCCCATACAAAATGATTTCACTCATTTCCCTGTCACGGAAATATTTCCGTGCACGGAAATATTTCCGGTTTCCGTGTTCCGTGATTTTTTTTATTTTCACGGAACACGGAAATATTTCCTGGTAGCTGTTCGCGTCAACACACAAACTTTTGACTTCAGCACGCTGGCTTTTGTCATCATCAATCGAAAAGCACCGTTTGCATGCCTGCGTTATTTCCGTGTTCCGTGTCACGGAAATATTTCCGTGTTCCGTGATTATGAAAATTTTTCACGGAACACAAAACACGGAAATATTTCCGTGTTCCGTCCAGTTTCCGTGTTCAACATAAGTCCGCCCTTAGCCGGGTCAACGTGCTCGTTTTAGTTTCAACTGCCGGGACGAGTTTCTCAGATCGATTCGTTATTGGCGAAAACGAATGGCGCACAACTTACAATTGAGTGGTACGCTGTTTACAGAGATCGATTATAAATCTGTATTTTATTTTTAAATTTTTTAATGTATGTTGCTGTTTATTTCAGCATTTGCAACATGAACCTTTCGAACGTTCCTTGTGCGGTTGCGGAGCATACGGTTCAAGTTTTTCTCTTATCAAGCGTTCGGCATGTTTCAGACCTTTATGCCACCACATTCGTACCTTTTGTTCAGGAGCCCGCCAGTATCCCGCCACAGCAGCTGACAGTGTCACAGTCAAATATTACACACGCCGGGTTGGGCGTGTTTGCCAGAACGAATTTGCCAGCAGGATTTCTTTTTGGTCCTTACCGGGTAATATGGTCAGTATTCACTTGTAAAATTACGAACGCAATGACATGACAACGAAGATAAAAAAGATTGAAGCCGAATTTTTGGGGCGAACGACGTGCATTCTTGCCTGAGCATATGGATCCCAAGTCCCGATCGAACCCTTATCTATGGTTCGTGACCAAAAAAGAAAATCGATCAGAACTCATCGACGGTTCAAATATTCAAACATCGAATTGGCTGCGTTTTGTGAATTCGGCAAGATGTTAGCTTGCTTGTTTCCGTTTCTATATATTTTTGAACTGGTCATTCATCTTGTTTATTGCAGATTTCGAAGAGCAGAACCTGATAGCCGTTGAGCACCACGAGAACGTCTACTATTACCTGTTTCGTAATGTAGTTTACGGCGAGGAATTACTCGGTTCGGTGACAATGTTTTACAACTTGGTTGTTTTCTTGCTTCATTGACCACTTGGTTTTAACATTTTCCAGTGTACTACGGCCCAAGATACATGGACACAATTGGAGTCGGGTTCTGGAATCGCTCCGCAGCATTCGATGACCCAGGCTGTGCACCAGACAAAGTTGACGTCATGTTGCGGTGAATTAAATTCTCTCATACGATTATTCTCAGTCAGCATTTCTGACACTGGCTCGGAGGTTTTTTCGAACATTTTTTTTGACTCAAACATCCTTTACGCCCGTCGTATATATACATCTATAATTATGTTGTGTCAGCATGCTTTTTTGAACCTTGACATACATACAGTATGTGGAGAACAACGTTATACGGCGGTGTTCTGCATTTTGGTCACACACCGAAGTGTGATTTATTGTTGTGGTTTATCTAATTGATCAATTGTTGCTTCATCGCTGATTTTTGCAACGTGTTTTTGCAGAATTTGGTTCAGTATTCGCAGAATCAACCGCGTATAATAACTATTGTTACACCGTACATGGGTACACTCAGACATAAGAATAGTGGTATTGATATGGGGACAAATGTATGTATACAATTGGAGCCAATAGCTTTTGTGTCTGTGGCGCTTGCCATGTGAATCCATACTTTATGAGTGTAATGAATCAATGGGTTTAACGAGCAGCGGTAAAATCGCCATGGTGGATGATTAATTTGGTAATTATGGATTCGGTTATTCGGCCTTTCGGCCCACAATAGGTAATGCTTCGGAACTGACTAATGCCAAAAGTCATAGAAATACTAGAGCAAGTATTACGACGTCATATACGTACCGGATGAAAACTTTTTAACTTGAAAGTAATTCTTCACAGAAAATGACCAAGGACCCGACCCATAGCGAACTTTGAACACCGAAAACAGCAGCATATTTTGGCGCATGGATAAAGTCGGTTTCCAGAAACAATATGACAATATAACTTTTTTCATCCATCTTTAGTACCAAAGGACAAACGTGCATAGCTCAGTACCGGAGAATGCCAAAGAAGCCCCCCCCCCACGAAAAGCCCCCAGGCAGGCATGTTTGGAAAAGCTAGTCCAGTTGCCTTGACAGAGGGAAAACGCGAATTTTCGATTTCGCGATAGAGGCACGGATTGGCTCAAGGTTTGTCCTAAGCCTAAGCCTAAGCCTAATAGTAAGCCTAAGCCTAAGCCCAAGCCTAAGCCTGAGAAAAAGGCAAGTCAATTTTGAAACTGGACTAGCTTTTCCCAAAATGCCCCAGGCAGCTTGTTTCGTGAAAAGTAGAATGGTTTAAAGTAGCCGAACGCATGGAACTGCACCGTTTACATAGGGCATAACTACCTGGGGGCCCAGCGGGCCCAAGGGGCCCATAGGGCCCAGCCACAGGGTGGGTATAGCAAGCCTTGGGCCCCCTGGGCCCCCAGGAAGATATGTCTGTGAAAAAGCGCTGGGCCCCCTGGGCCCCCAGGAAGAATCGTGCACGCGCTAACATCTGCATGCATGCGCTATGGCGCATGTCTTTTGAGATAAGCGTCTCAAGGCCGCAGTTGGCAAGGAGCGCTTGCCGGTCGTCCTGCCAGATCGGCAGCCGGCTTGTTTGTGTACGGCCAATAATCCGCCACAATATCCGAGCAGTTTGGCCGTGCGCACAGTGACATCTGTTTGATGTCGCTGTGAAAAACAATGTACATAAATATGAGCAGTATTGCACTAATGGGAATGAATAACAGCGTTGTGACACAGTGGACACCAGTGTCGCTGTCTTTTTGTTAGTTTTACACTTTCATGGTCACATTTGCATAGATGAGCATCTCATACAGTTTCATGTAAAGCAGCCACAAAAAACAGTTTACACTTCTGCAACTGTACAAATTGTTCGGGTGTGAAATCGACAAATTGCCCTAGTTCCAACCACCTAAAGGTGAACCGGCCACGGTTCCCACTGCTGAGCAGAACGACAGCGATGTCTCACTGAGTGATTGAGTGACTGACTTTTGATTTCACTTCATTCCGTGGTTGGCCAAGTGACTGATGTATTTTGTTACTTTGAAATGTGAATGTTATTGTGCCGTTAACAGTTACAACCTTACATTTGCTTACATTTTATTGCTCATAATTGAAATTGCAGCCTTGTTCTCCCCATCCATATCCATATACGTACATATCTGATCAATTTACAGACCTACTTGTGCGCAATACATCACGAGAATGATATTCGCCCTACTGACATTTTTCAATTGTAATTTTCTTCATTGTCATTTCAAACGACACTGCTGCACGCGCGTGCACGCGGCATGCACGACCGGATGCACCTGCAAACGCAGTGACACAGATTTGCATGAAAAACAAAATATTGCTCGAATTGGGGGCCCAGGGGGCCCCAAAAATGGATATTTCGCGCGCGCGCGAAAGTTAATACATTAGAATGGCAGAAATGGCTAAACTGCATCAATGGGGCCCACAATTTCTACCTGGGGGCCCGAACGCGCCACAAAACGCAAAAAATCTGCATCTGTCACGTTTTTAATGCACGTGGGCATATATAGTTGACACCCTGTAATTCCAATTCTTATTTCTGCCTTTTTGGACAAATCTGCATTACATTCTTCAACACTATGGGCCCTATGGGCCCTCTGGGCCCGCTGGGCCCCCAGGTAGTTATGGCCTTACATACAGTATAAACTCCAGAAAAAACATATATCTGTCTATGCAAAATGCATTGCACACAGTTTCATGCTGCAGCAATATTATTCCAAATAAGCGCCCAGTGAGGGGCATTTATTAGGAAGTTTTCCGCATAAACCCCTGAAGCTTAATTGGGAATTTCTTTTTTAAAACTTCAAATCCAATGTGTGTCCCAAATAAGCCACAGGGGACTCATTTGGCATTCTCCGGTAACAGTTGCGGTTCCCCAGGTTTTGGCCAGGTACTTTTTGCGTGCGCGACCACCAAAACTGATTGGAAATGGGCATATCTGCCGCGCGAAGCAAGCGCTTTTTGAACCTTTGCAAAGCATCATAGTGAAATCATCCGATTTATGGGATCCTTTTTTCTTCTCTTTCCAAAACGGTGCCCCCACCCCTATTGACCAAAAAAGGTGATGGCCCCATGCCCCCTTGGATCCGCCCGTAGCCAGTATCATTCAGCACCAGTTAAAAATCGCTAATGTTTGTGTGTTCTTTGAATGGAATCAGTACCCTATCGGCTGAACCCTTTTCGGAAGCTGAATTGATCTGGAACATTTTCATTTTGCACGTGGGTGTTTCTTCAAGGACAACAAGTATGTAACATTTTTTGCACACCGTATTTCTTCCAGTTGAAGTCCCCCTCTAATTGAAGCCCTCTCCAGAAGCCCCCTGGTCTGGCATATATGTGTACCTCGAAAAAATAGAAGCCCCCTCCCAATAAAAGCCCACCAATGTTATGTATCAATACTGACACTGAGTGACACCATTTAATAAAAGCACTTCTGTGCTCTCATTGAGTACCAAATGATTCTTGTGCTTTGAAACCGGTTTTTTTCTCGAGCTTCCACGTCTACATCGCTTCTCGTGCACTCGATATTTGCTTCCTTACTGAGCCTTTTTAAAATGAGGTACAGAACTCTCCTCGGCCTGAACATCTCTGAAAAAATTGAAGAGCCTGCGAATAGCAGCTTTTCTAATAGAACTTCTCGGGTCAGAGAGTGGCTGACAAAATAAAAGTCCAGCGCTTCTGTTAAACGAACGAAACGCTATGTATTGTATGTGCTTTGTAACAGAAGACGCAAAAAGCTAAAAGTTATTCGGTCTGAAAACTTGTATCCTATATGTACGTGCGACAATCAACAATATTTGTGGGCGCCAAACAGGCTCTTAAATCAATACCGTATTGCACGGACGGCTGGCTCTAATTCGGTCACACAATTTGCAGTAGGTGATGCCAAGTACCAATATAGCAGGTGGTATAAGTATGGGCAGATATATGCAAGTAAATTCGAGGGATTCAATCCACTAGCGAATCCAGGGGACACACGCCCTTTGGTCAAAGTGGCCCCTGAAGGGGGTTCCGACGTCGAAGAGAGGAGCGAAAAGAATACCCAAATTGCAGGGTTTTCACTCTAATACACATCAAAGGTCTAAAAATCGCGACGCGTCATATATTCTCATATATTTTTATCACAACGCTTTCGCAAACTTCTGACAACACACAACATAGGAATTTTGAGAATTGGAACTAAAAAGAAACGAAACACACTGTACATCCATTTCAATAAAATATGGCTGTCGCGCGTGCAAAAAGTGCAAAATTTTCGCGAGCTACGCGCGCATACTCATATTTTGTGTCTTATTTGGCTTGAAATTGGCCAATTATAAACAAGCAGTGGATAAAACCGATTTTTGAAAGCTCCCCCCTTGACCGAAAGCTGAATCCGCCACTGGTTCAACCAGACACTAATTTTGACATTTTTTCTTCACAAATAAATCTGCTGAACAGAGTTGAGTGGTGTGTACTTTGACGATGCAAAAGTCGATTTTGTACTTCGACTCGACAATTGCTACGGAGAAGCTGCATTTCTTTGTTTTCGGCCGTACCACATGCGGGACAGTCCAGATTAGCCATCTCACCTCGAGTGAACAAAACATACCTGCTCAAAGTTCAATTTAGACATTGGTCACACCGGGAGTTATTTTGGATACCCACCATATTTTGCCCAGTTCCGAAGGAAAATCGAGCAATAAGCTTTTTGATGGTGCCGAATCCTGTTGTCATCACGAGACAGCAGCTGCCTTTTGTACCCAGCTGGATAAACAGCCCAAGCAGCCTTACCATCACACCTAATAGAATGGAGACCACTTAAAACTTGCGTGGCCAAACTGTTTGACAATTTCTTGCCAAATCAAATACCATAAACACGAATAAACACCGCACGCGGCTGTGACGTGCGTGTTAGCACGACCACAGCACGAGGTGCTTCATGCACAACTGTGTATGCATACGTAACAGGTTAATTTATGAACTCCGCCGCCCATGCCATAGTGGTGTCCCCATCCATGGAAGAGCGACAAATTTGGAGCGCTTATCGCTTGTGGAGAACCGATATTTTTCACACACGTTTTTTGATATTGTATTTGTTACCAAAGCCGATTCAACACAGTTTTTCGCTGTTTTTGTGTGCGTTTCCGTGTCGGACACCACCCGCATGGGGGCATAACTACCTGGGGGCCCAGCGGGCCCAGGGGGCCCATAGGGCCCAGCCACAGGGTGGATATAGCAAGCCTTGGGCCCCCTGGGCCCCCAGGAAGATATGTCTGTGAAAAAGCGCTGGGCCCCCTGGGCCCCCAGGAAGAATCGTGCACGCGCTAACATCTGCATGCATGCGCTACGGCGCATGTCTTTTGAGATAAACATAATGTTAAAAAACGGCCACGGTTCCCACTGCTGAGCAGAACGACAGCGATGACTCACTGAGTGATTGAGTGACTGACTGATTTGACTTCATTCCGTGGTTGGCCAAGTAACTGATGTTTTTTTGTTACTTTGAAATGTGAATGTTATTGTGCCGTTAACAGTTACAACCTTACATTTGCTTACATTTTCTTGCTCATAATTGAAATTGCAGCCTTGTTCTCCGTATCCATATCCATATACGCAGTGGTTTTTAAAAAAAATTTTTTTTATTAAAAAAACCTTTTTTTTAAAAAAATCCGTTCCATAAGTTTTAATTTAAAAATTCGAAAATTTCTCGATTTTTTTGCTCTAAAAGTGCCATTTTTTGCATAAAAATTGCTACTGTTGACATCACCTAACCCTACCATGGGTGTATTGGGTGCCATAATCGTTGTTTTGTGGCATCTGGACTTAGTGCGCGCGCACACTCACAGGGCCTCTCATATGACTACACACGTACATGTGACTGGGTGGACATTCATTTATCCATACTCCAGTCCCGAAAGGAGTGATTCTATTTTGTATTCACTCTAATTTCACACTATGTGCAGCTTATTTGCATTGGTCGTGTACCTAGACGTCATAATTTCACCCAAAATTCCCATGCCGACTATCAGAAAGCCATACCATCACACCCGCACCACCTGGGGAAGGGTACGGGTGTGTACCTGACTATGGTTGGTACTTATCGACCATTGGATAGCATGGTTTTCGTATCACCTGTGCTTTATATGCACTTAGAACGCATTATCTAACAAAAATACCCCTATTTTGTACTTCAGCGCTCATTTTTCATCGTGTTGGGCAGATTTTGGCTGAAATAAAAAAACTTTTTTTAATCAAAAAAATTTTTTTTAAAAAAGGGGTTCGAATAAAAAAATTTTTTATTGACGACTGCATATACGTACATATCTGATCAATTTACAGACCTACTTGTGCGCAATACATCACGAGAATGATATTCGCCCTACTGACATTTTTCAATTGCAATTTTCTTTTCAAACGACACTGCTGCACGTGCGTGCACGCGGCATGCACGACCGGATGCACCTGCAAACGCAGTGACACAGATTTGCATGAAAAACAAAATATTGCTCGAATTGGGGGCCCAGGGGGCCCCAAAAACGGATATTTCGCGCGCGCGCGAAAGTTAATACATTAGAATGGCAGAAATGGCTAAACTGCATCAATGGGGCCCACAATTTCTACCTGGGGGCCCGAACGCACCACAAAACGCAAAAAATCTGCATCTGTCACGTTTTTAATGCACGTGGGCATATATAGTTGACACCCTGTAATTCCAATTCTTATTTCTGCCTTTTTGGACAAATCTGCATTACATTCTTCAACACTATGGGCCTTATGGGCCCTCTGGGCCCGCTGGGCCCCCAGGTAGTTACGGCCCGCATGGACAAATGTGCACACCCACACAACCGTCATCTACATGTATGTATGTATTTTTTATTCCGCTGGTCTCGTGACCAACCGGTCACGTGGGATACAAACGATTAGAGCCAGTGATTATCATTTGTCACAAACTGGGCCGCGTTTTCAGTTGTTGTTGGACTGCAGGTGCCCAATGCAACTTGAGGTACCATTACCTACTGTATGCTTCTCTGTGCTTTATTAGTTTGTTTGTTTTTTTTGGATTTGGTTCAGCGGTTGGAACCATGCTTTTTAGAGGTTGGCGCCGGTTGATTAACACTTTCAGAAGAACTTTTCTACCTCGAAACCTGTTGCACGGCTGTATTAATGCGCCTCACCATAAAATACGATCCATTTTACGTATTGTTTCCCCTAGTCGTATATTTTCCGATTTTGTCCGGCCACCGCTCATTCCCAGCTCTTATCTTGTACAGTATTTACCGCATGAATACACAAACTCTGCAAATTGCATGGGATATCCAGCTTGATGATGTTAGACATCTGTTACAAAATTCCATTCAGCTTCGTTTGTTGTTGATCTATTTTAAAAATTCACTCAAAGCCTTTATCCTCTGAATTTGCCAGATGCAAAAATACTATCCCAGACAGCCCCCGCAGCAATCAACCAATATTTCACAGCTACTCTGTTTTACCGCCGTGTAGCCGTGTACCTGCTGACTCCGTGCAGATTTCAAGTGGAAAGCAATGTGACATCGACTATTTCCTCAATTGGAACCACCGTCTGGCTTTCATACTTCTGTGACTATATGCATCACTTTAACACTTTTGGCGCCCAATCGGTTAAACAGCATTAAAGAGCTTGATTCGAATGTTTTTTTTCATCTAGCATTGCAGTTTACAGCCCACATCTTGGCTCACAAAGTGCTCGCTCAATGAGCTCAGTTGCCGCAGCTAAGTTTCTTCATTGGTCATGTATTTTCGTTGCACAAATTTCAAATGTAAAATGCTGTCGGTTTTGATTCTTAAAAGGCGCGTTTCGTTCACCTCACATCGGACGTTTTGTT
>JASAMV010002735.1:0-13022 GCA_030248065.1 Rhynchonema sp. JSB1_4 | reverse complement strand
ATGGTTTGAAATTACGTATGTCGATCAAACACCCGATGTGCATGATAACAAGAAACAATTTATGTTGATTCTGCAGTAATGAGCTTTCAAAAAGGTGGCACACCAGCTCATAGTCAGTGCGAATGCATCAGATGGGCACGTCAGCACAAAACACAGGTATATATTCCTGGGCGCAAAACATCACTGCTTGTGCTGAGGCGCAATTAGTCCTTCGCTCTACATGGGCCTATATTTTTCGTGACGCATCACCCAACTAACGTCAATGTCATCTCAGCGTGTCCAGTGGACGCGATCTTTCTCAATTCCAGTTCAATTAATGTTTCAGCTTCTTGGAAGGCACGTCTCAACGTTGGACTCAGAGGACCTTCAGCATCGCTACCCTCGCTCTCGGGCTTGGTTGGGGCGAGACGGAACGTGGCTGAACCTTGATAGGTCGCGTCCTGAAAGGTCATGATCAGGAAATGGATAGAAGAACTATGTATGTGCAAATGTGGACTAATTGGAACAGATGCCTTATGATGACCCTGTTTTGTTTGGTGTAGATAAGTTTTATAAACACCTTGCGATTGGAACTATACATACCTATCAAACGAATCACAACAGATGGATGAATCTGAGTAAGGCACGGACGGTTGTCAAAATATATATAAAGATTTGCCAGCGAAAGCGGACCAGGTAGTGATACACCGAAATCGAATTTCTACTTTTGGGCTCAAATACATCCTTATAGATAGTAATAAACGAATATAGATTTTTATCCCGAAATTCCTTATATTGAGCAACGCACAAGCGCCCAAAGTTGGAAATTTTGGTCATTTTTGGGGGTCGACCGGAAATCAATCTTTATTGAATAACTGAAGCATGACATCAGATATTGGCTTGAAACTTTAGCACAATGTACCTAGATGTTGTGGTAAACAGGTCATAGTGCAATATGTTCGGGTGATGTTTCACAGCGTGTGCCCACCCAAAAACGTGTAAAACTGACCTCCAAAAAGTAGCTCCATTGACACTCCCGGAGGCACAAAAATTTCCAAAAATAAACCACCACACATGAAAGCGCGCGCATGCTCTATATAGTGTGGTATTTAGCTTAAAATCGCCCAATTATAAAGAAGCACTGGACAAAAACGATTTTTGAAAAATCAAAAGTGCACTAGATAAAAATGAGTTTTGGGATTTGGCCCCCTTGGCCGAAAGCTGGATCCGGCACTGAAGCTATGATATAACCGCATCCAGATTGGTTTTTCACAGCAAGGGCAAAAGAGTGACCGAGTAGAGGGTATATTTGAATCACCCCGTACAAAGTTTCAGACAATGTGGTGGCGTGACATCTTTTCTCGTGTTGCCACAAAACCTTAATATAGCAAAAGGTTTCCTTCAGTCCCTGACGAATTATGTGGCCACCCAGCAACGCTCTCGAGCGCGAGAGGCGTTGTGCATAACATAAAAATGCAGCAACACGGCACAAAAATGTGTCTCCGAGCGCTAATCGATCGATAATCAAACAAAATGCTGTGGCAACAACCGGACGGCATTTGTGAAAAGTCTTTAAATTTGGTGGAAAGTGCCCTCAGACGATGAACATTTCAGTAGTCGAGTCTTATCTACATGCGACACTTTCTACTTTTAATCAAAGTAACTTTTCTGAATTTTTGCATTTTTCTGGTTATGGTCGTGCATCTTTATGTGCACAACGCCTCTGGCGCGTGCAAGAGAAAGCGTTGTCGGATAGCCACATAGTTAGTCAGGGACTGTATTTCCCATCGGAATCGAGTACTGGATGCCCGATTCCCTGTAATCCAAAGTTTCACAGAGATCTCAAACAAAGAAGTTCTTGAACATTAATGTTCCTTGATCTATCCAATTCCACCGACTTTTGGAATATGTGTCTGTGCCCCAAAAACACAGTATTTGTTGCAAGAGAAAGACCGACTATGCTGCAAAAATGTTTTGGATTCTGTTGTTCATGCTGTGAACTATAGAACCGAAAGTTCGTGCTTTTGCTATAGATCGGCCTTGTGCTACACATACAGTACCGGGTGCAATTCTAGGCTGCAAGTTGAAGTCGTGTGCACGCGCGTGCGAAACGATACAAAGTATAGGCAAAAGTCGAAGTAAGTTCGCGTGCACGCGAAGTTTTGCGCGTGCGCTGCCTCAGTTTTAGTATAGTCCGTCCACCAGCTCATGGCACTTTGTGTTGCTGCTGGCTGGTTTGGTCCCTTCCTCCACGTTCTAATGAAAGAGAAATTGAGTGTGAGCGATCTTGCAAAAAAACTAAAAAAATAATAAAATGTGTCGAAAAGGATTGAAATCGATCAAATTTAAAATTAAATTAAATTAAAATCTATAAAACACGTCGATTTCATAAAGACAGCAATTTAGGAGCAAAAATAATTTTTTTCGGAAACTCAATTTCTCTTTCATTAGAACGTGGAGGAAGGGAACAAGTCGGCCAGCAGCAACACAAAGTGCCATGAGCTGGTGGACGGACTATACATAGGAAGTCGCGTGCATGCGCGTACGCGCGTTCACGCGACTTCAACTTTCAGCCTAGAATCGCACCCAGAACTGTACTGATGTCAATGCACGCTGCTTTTGTTTCCTGCCCACTTTTTCGGTGACTGTATTTTTCACTATGGTTGCTATGTTCGAAATCGTGTAAACGTCAGTTGGGCGAAAATGTCTGTGTAAACTCGGTCGGTGTAAGCTCGGTGTAAACATGAAACATTGCATTTTAAACGCAGGCAATGTTTCGTGCTAACACTGAGCTTACACCGACCGAGCTACGCCGATATTTACACCCAACTGACGAAAATTGACACCGTTTTGAAAATTCCACACTATGTCAGCTGCACGGTAATTGTCTACCACAGGCCCACGATAACACACACGCTTGATGCATGCGCCTGAATCAGCAAGAAAAGTTGACGGTCATGTTGCGCGGCAATTTTGGCTGCAAGCTCGCCGACACCGATATCAGCCCGTTTTAGACAGCGCCACATTTGCAAAGATGATCTTTTTTTGGACCACTTGATACGTACAGGACCGTAGCGTTTGTTATGCGCGTATTGTACATCTGTGGTTATTATGCAGATAACAGGCGGCAACAAACATCGTGAAAAAGAGCAGGCAAACAACATCATCCGACGCAAAATGTTTGTCAATAACAAAACGTTTTAAAAGGTTGTAACTGCACATAGTGGCCAAAAACCCGGTTTCTCCCTTTGAAATCTGTTCCTCACATGGCCTATTGGAACAGAACTGTATTACAAATGTATTCGAAAACTACAAAGTTATATCTGGTAACAATAACATCCAGACAGTCAATCCTGCAATGACCTGTTTGTAAACTTCACGAATGTATACAGCATACAGTGCACGTGCGCGGCTTTGCGTTACTTGGAAATTTTTGTGCCTCCGGGAGTGTCAATGGAGCTACTTTTTGGAGGTCAGTTTTACACCGTTTTTGGGTGGGCACACGCTGTGAAACATCACCCGAACATATTGCACTACGACCTGTTTACCACAACATCTAGGTACATTGTGTTAAAGTTTCAAGCTAATATCTGATGTCATGCTTCAGTTATTCAATAAAGATTGATTTCCGGTCGACCCCCAAAAATGACCAAAATTTCCAGCTTTGGACGCTTGTGCGTTGCTCAATATTAGGAATTTCGGGATAAAAATCTATATTCATTTATTACTATCTATAAGGATGTATTTGGGCCCAAAAGTAGAAATTCGATTTCGGTGTATCACTTTCACATAGAAACCTGGTCCACCTATTCAGTCAAATTGTCATATATACCCTATGTGCTCACCTTGGTCAAATGGAAGATCACTTGATGAGGTTTAGTTGCATCTCGCTTATTGATGTTTGAAAAAAGTCGATTAAGTTTTGCAAACACTCCAAACCTGCGACTCGATCTGAATGCTATTAGGCAATGGCGGTTTCTGATATTCGGTGTCGGTAGTTTCACTCGAGAATTCCCGCTGTGCGGCACGGAACGTTGCCTGATCGACGTAGTGTTTGCCCATTGAGTCGATGTACACCGTACCTGTGTGTTGACGCACTGATCGGTCCAGCGAATCGTCGTGCGACTCGAAATGCAGCGGTTTTCTGCAACAAGAAGACAATGACGGTGAGGTGAAAAAATAAACATCAGCTTCTGAAACTGCAATTCAACAAATCAAATCCAACAAGCCAAACGCAATTCTCACTTTTTATCCACATCACTCTCACTTTCCAGTGATTCACCGCCATTTTCCTTGCGTTTTGATCGTTTCTTTCGTTTCGGCGGCCGCAGTGCATCGTCAACATCGGAGGATTCGTCGGCCACCGAACCGGAAACAACACCTGCAAACATGGTTGACATCGACTGAGGAATGAAGCACAATTCATTCTACATACATTTGCGACCATATAAATCAGAGTATCTTGCAGACTGACGGGCATGATAACAAACAAGGATGTGACCAATTAATTGCACTGGTAACCTGAACAATGTGTGTGTTTATAAAACGTACAACACTTGTTTTTGAACTCCGTGTTCAGGGCTCTAATTTCCATTATCATAAAACTTTTCCCAAGCAGCTGATAAAGACGTTTTCACGGTGTTATCGTGAGAAATGAAGAACAATAAAAATGTGTGAAACCTCACCAGGCGGTCCTTCGCTGATGGATCGTTCCTCTTTCTCACTATCGACAATCGCCAACACCCTTGCCCCAACAGGTATGCCCGGTTCACCAATCAGGTAATCACGTCGAATTGTGTGCTCATCAGTCACTGTTTGCACCTCGACTCGCGCCTCGATCAGTTGCGCTTCACGACCCTGGGTATGTATAGTGGGTGGGTGGTTTTGTGTTAAGCGAGTTGCTGGTGGCCCACGCTCAATCCTGATTAATGGCAGGTATATCGAAGATGGTCATCATATCGGATCTCTCTCATTCACTTTTTCTGTCTTTTTTTGGAGATTTCCTTATGCCACTAACATCCAGCAGCACACAACCGACAGGTTCTTGACAGCTGCTAAACGAAATTCAGCCTGGTAGAAACGAGCGGCCTCAAAACCCTTCTCTTGATGTTCAGTATAAATTGCAAAGGACCACGGCAATCCGATAACCACGTTTGATCCTGGTGTGTGTTTAGTATAGCTACCCACAAAACATCGAAATCCCTCAAGCACCTGTTCATCCTTTGGCGGCAGTCTCACTCCCGGTGGCACATCATGAAATGACCTCGGTGGCACGGGTGGTGGAGTGTCCCCTGCTTCGTCCATCAACATGTGTGACAAATGGGTCAGATATTCGCTCTTGACCGACGCCGAATTTGGTCGACCGATCAACTGTGACGATTTGCCGACCTCGGGAGCTTCAGATGACTCAACGGTTAACTTGAGGTCACGCAGTTCATCGTCGATGGGTGATGTTTCAGTGATCAACACAGTGCCGTCGGGAAGGGTGGATTTGATGTTGTACGTCGTTTGCACGTTCTGCACGTTCCACGACTCGGTGAAACGTTTGTCGACCTACATCGTTATTGGGTGATACACACAGTACTCAATAAAATAGATATTCTGGATACTAGGTTTTGGTTCTTCACAGCTAATGTTGCCATTTAGGATTTTTTCCAATACGTTACCTGATCCTAAAAACGTGTGCCAGTAAGCCATCACTTAGCCGTGTTGCTGACGTGGACAAGGCAACGCGTTTGAAAAAAAATTTCTCCAAAAGGCGCATACACAATAGGTGTGGTCAGACTCCAGCTTCAAAATAACAAGAAGGCCCCGTATTGTACACCTTTTTCAGCGATTCCACGCCCTCTTCGGCATACAAGTGCAGATTGCCCTCCACGGTTGTTGTGAGCACTCCCGGCACTTTGTCCCCATCAGCATCCTTGTACTGCGCCTTGCCAGTGACCGTCTTGCTGAGTTCCTCTCTTCGAATGTTCGTGTCATCTTCCTTTAGTTCATATCGACCCTCCAACGTGCCCATGCCGGAGTCCGGGCTCTGCAGACTCGCGTATAGATCGGGATGCGGCAGCTGTTGGCCTTGTCCCTGAGCGAGGGTCTTGCTGCTGCTGGCCACCGTCGATGACCTTGTCGATGTGTCGATTCGATCGGATCTTTCCCCTATTCCGGCCGATTCTGACGATTTGAAACTGTAACCGGAGTCGGACTGCAGTTTTGCGCTCTGTTGACCGCCGAGTCGCCGAAGCTCAGCCTGCGCTGACATGATCGGGTCATGTAGCTCTTTGTCCATGTCACCGAGGTGGATGGCGTGCAGACGACGTGCCACATCCGTGGGATCCGCTGTAAATCAGGGATGTGGAATACTACACTTTATTTTATGTACACTTTATATTTTGCACAAAACTCGCAAATATTTTTAGAGTTACTACATGACCATTTGGTGTGCTGCAACAGCCGATGGCCTGGTGCACCACTGACTTTCTGGAGATTGTTGAGTGAAGTTGGCATGGGTACGCACACGAAAAATCCTAACGCTTCATGTGTCAAACTATACAGTAAAGTACATATACATACGTACTATAAAATAAACTTACGTTCTTTCGACAGCCTCTCGACATAGTCGCGTTTGAGCTTCTCGGCCTCAGTCTCCGCCCTCCTTGCTGTGTCAAGCACTTCGCTGAACTCCGATCGTTTCGACGGTGATGTTTCATCAAAGAATTCGACCTTTTTTCGTTGCAAGGAGCCGGTGCCGGACTTTGCCGACGACAGACCAGACTTGGTGGATGTGGGTGACACCGGCGCCGAAATGTCCTTTTTGCTCAACGGACCCCTTTTATGGTCTTTTTCGTCCTTCTTCTTGCGCCGAAATATGCGAAACGCGCCGCTGAATCGCGATGATTTGGTCTCTTTCTGCTCCGCCACCTCCTCATCCGCATACGCGACGTATTGCTCGTGCTCGGGTGCCAACGCCAACGTTTTGGTCGTTCTGGTCGTGCTGGTCGTAACCGTCGACTTGCTGCTCACGCCCGTCATTGGGTCCTGTGTAGGCTCAGGTGTATGGTTGGTATGAACATATAGACAACCAGAGTTGCAGGTGTGAAACGTCCCTCGAAAAACATCAATCGTTAAATGAAGTTCGTTTGGTCTGTACCTCATCAAATCAGGGACTCATAGCTATGCTTGACACCCGACATCTAAGACCAAGAGGACACAATACTACCCTAACCCCACCGTTTACCGATTAGACACCTAAATTCAGGAAACTTTTATACGGAAGTTTCCTTTTTACGGTACCTTCATTTTGTCACTGTGTTCGTATGCCTGTACAGCTGCGTCGTCCTCCTCTTCAATTCGGTCCTGTGCCACCAATGGAGGTTGTTGTTTCTCTCTGGACTTTGACCGTTTCCGTCCGTCGCCCTTCTTCTTAGTCTTCTTTTTCTGTCTGTCCTTTGATGATGGTTTAGTGGTGGGTGCATCGGAAAGTGCGGCCTGCGTTGGCCGCCGACGTCCACAACAGTAGCACCACACGCAGAACATTGCACACAGATACAGCAGCAAGGCGGCCGTCTCGCGCATGATGGGGGTCACGCCAAGTTGGTGAAGCTGGAGTGTGAAAGGTAAAGGTTCAATTTGACGTTTGAAGCTTTGAATGACAGTTGTTGATGGAGAGGTCAACATGGGGATCTGCAACATTATGCATTATAGTAACCAATGCCATGGTGATCGGATCACGGCCAAGCTGATCCTATCCGATCCGATCGCCAAGTTCTCCATTAATAAAGCAACGAACAGCAAGAAGATCGGTGAATACGCGAACCCTGTTCTCATGACCCCAATCTTAAAGGGTGTGTCTAACGTCTCTTAACCCCATGTTTTATGAGGTGCAATCGAAAGATGACCTCGACAGGCCGGCGTGTGCAAAAAACCGCGTCTTGTAACTCGCTAAATCGCGAAATCTTGAGGGTTACTTTTCGAATTAAATCAATTTCCGGACACAAAACTCCAGGCGCTTTTGAGCGGGCGCTACTGACGTTTGGCATTATTCTGCTGAAACATTGCATGTTTAAGCGCGGCTCAGCCGCCTACACAATGCACGTAGACGCTCAACACACACCGCTCTGGCTGCTGGCTTGACTGTGGACACAATGAATGTTTCATTTCACACATAGAAGCTGGTTTGTGTGTGTGTGTTTCGCTTCGCATCTTTTTTCCGTCAGCTCAGTCTGAATTTTATGTCCGGAAATTGATTTAATTCGAAAAGTAACCCTCAAGATTTCGCGATTTGGCTAGTTAGAAGACGCGGTTTTTTGCACATGGCGGCCTTTCGAGGTCATCTTTCAATTCCACCCAACAAAACATGGGGTTAGGAGACGTTAGACACACCCTTTAATCAACCAGACAAATCTCTTGACTACTCTCTGTTTTCACAGTACGGTGTCTGTATCGAATCCTGAGGTTTTCAAACTATTGCTCACTGGAGCGATGGCAATAACAGAAGGCCATATGGCATGGAAGGAACCATGAGGGCACAGTCGGTCAGACAAGCGATATTGAAAAATTTACGGAGCTGTGCGCGTGCGCGTTTGAGTGTGCGTGATTAGAAAGACACAGCGAGGGGCAGCGAAAGATGCCAGCGAGCGATCAATCAGTGCGATTCATATAGTATTTCCTTTTTATGCGAGTCAAGGGAAGCCGTTTCAACGTTGTAAGCCAACTCCTAGCTGAGGTCGAAAATCCACGACTCTTCCTTGAAAATGCAAAGAAAGAGAAATCACACCTGACATGCACGCTGCCAACGTCACCAGAAGCCTGAAACATTGTTTCGTGCGCCGGCTTCTTACGTGGCGCGTGACGTCTGATTTCTCTTTCTTTGCATTTTCAAGGTGAATCGCACAATTTCGACCTTAGCTAGGAGCAACTGGATCGCACGTTGAGTCGGTGTTTGGACCAATATAATAAGGAAAGACCATACGAGCAGAAAGATACAAAAATAAATGAGCCACCCTCTACAGTATGTGGGGCTGTCCTTGGGCTCGTTCAACCAACAATTTCAAATGACGGCTCACTGTGTTTTTGTGGCTTTAAAAATGGAAATGACTACAAGATCTTAACGATAAACAGTACACGAGCCTACAAAATGCACTCTTATTCCGGAAACGGATGCGCCCCCTTGCTGCACGCTTACAGCTTGTTTGTAAAGGCACATAAGTAAAGCGGTGGTGGTGTGGTTGGGATGCAGTGTGTGTATGCGGATTGGTCGTTGGGGACTTTTCCGTATCAGGGTCTATCTTATTATGACTTATTATGGTTTGTTCTTCTGGGTTCTTCACTAAACATAGATCCTGTTGTACACTACCCACCACGTGGTTATTTGCCTGTTGGTCACTAGGGGAGTCAGATTGAAGAACAACCTGGCTACCGTCGTTCCCACCTAACTTCCTAGCGGCTAGCGGTTCACCACTTTTGGCATACGCTCCGGCCCGTTCCGCCGTCCCATCTTCAGAGCACATAGCTTCCGTATTACTCATGCAGCGTTGACGCGTGCGCTGGCCCGTCTCTCTCCCACCGAATGAGGTGGCGTCATAACCAGACGAATCATAAACTTTGGCTATGCGATGCGTTCTCCACGCCTGTTGTTTGCGCTGGAGTTTCTTAGTCGGTCTCGGAATACCTCCTGCCTCGGTGGCTGGGACATGCCATTCATCCTCCGAACCGGTCCACTCTTCAGCGGAGTCGATCGTCACGTCACTCATATAACTGGCATATCTCTCCATCTTCTTGGCATCATATTCCGCTCCCACTCGAAACTCCCTGAGTTCGCAAGGGGCGAACGGGGCGTATATACAATGGCTTGACTCGCGCAAGCAAGCATGCACTTCCCTTCGGATACCTACCTCGGTCGAGTTCATATCGAATAGGAACTCGCCGTGCATATAACTGAAGTATGCAGAATACCCACAAACGCTACCGGGCACATTGCAGGGCTCTAACTCTAAAACTAGCATATGGTCTGGACCTCCACTCAGATCAGGATTCGGGATCTGAGAACCTCCTTTCTTATGGCCTTCCTTCCATGACTTGCTTAATTTGTTTATTGTTTTACTCTTAACCCAATAAACCTTCACTTTACCCCATTCCAGGCCGTTGACGCACCCATGCGTCGACCGACGAGGGTCGTATTTCGCAATCATGGCCGGGTCTACCTCATATGGCCGTCTAGTGTCGATACCATCGAGGAATGATGGATCGAAACCGGTAAGCCGACGCTTATTCCTTAGCTTGATGGGCATATCCAACTGTCCAGGGATAATGTAGACACCTGGCTTATCGAGACCTAGCTTCACTCTATAATGGTACCTATACGCAAGCGTATTCACGCAAAGCGCACGTTTCATAACTTCAGGATGAGCGCTAAGCTCGTGTCCTTCCTTATAGAGTCGAGCACACGTCATATCAGCCAACGAAACATTATTCCTGGCCATCAGGCATAGTTCTACCTCATCATCCCCGGTCGGAATGAGTTCCTTCCGTGGGATACCCAATAGAGGGTCAATCTCTTTCATCCACACATAATCAGCCCTCTTCTTAGCTTTCCCTTTCATTTCAGGAACGAATTCCGAATCACTGATGCCTCGCACCAACACATTGGCCAAGAACTCGAACCGAATCGACGAGTACGCCTTGGAAGAGGCCGTATTTTCACTTACTATTGACTTTGGCAACATATCTTCCTTATTGATGATCATCTTTTGTGAAACATCACCTTTACATATCTTATATGCTGCCATACTGTGATACTTATGTGTGCTTATGCCGCTTGATGACGAAGAATCATCAGAGCTAGGCACCGCAATCGGTGCAACCAACTTATTTTGTGCAATATTCCGAACTGGACTATTGACACGACTTATGATCGCAGCCGACTTTCTTTCAGCAGTTTCGACCGATGGTGCCTCACCATCCACAGTCGTCGAAACTGTCTTCTTATTATCATATAAACTGACATTACGTTCTAAGGTGTCACTATTACCAGTGGGGTCCAAGTGCACCTCTTGCTTAGGGTGTGAAACATCACTCGTAGTCTCAGTACTTAAGCCGTGGCTTGGGTCTATCAAGCCCACTTCTGCCGTAGACTTCACTGTACGTACTTTATCTTCACAGACCGGGCTTGGGCTAGGCCGCACCTCGGACGGTGAAACATCATCCTTGTTATCATGAATAACAATCTTATTTTCAGCCATAGCTGACGTATCTTGAGCGGGTAGCTCACTTAGCATAGGGGTTTTGGCTGAGGTATGCAGCCTGGGTTCGATAGCCGAAGCCACAACCGTAGTTGGGCCGAACACTGGGCGTGCCAAGGATTCGGGCGTATCATCTGGACCACTTATGGAAGCCACTGATGGCGGTGCCGGGTTTGAACGGACAGGCTGGTGTCTCTGTTCCTTAGGTATCCCACCAAAGGGGTCACGTACTTCTACTTCAAGAGAGGACACTGGGCTGGCCAAATGTCCCTCCTTATCCTCTAGCAACTTCCCATCCCTGAACCTGACGCTGGTCGGTCCGGACACAAGATCCGACCGAATGGCGACAGCTTCAGCCAACAAACCTAATGTCTCTCCAACTGAGCCGTATCCGCACAGAGGGTGCGTTTCCGTATTATCATTCGCTAAAACATCGTATCCAATCATAATAGGAGTAGAACCTCGCGGGTCATGCCGATCCGCGCCTAAAAACGACTCTCCACCGTCGATGGCTGTGGCCTCGTCCGTGCATTCATTCGTATTTTGCATAGGCGGCAAAACCGCACCGCTTTCCGACATCTCTACCGTTTCATCCAGTGTGGGCAAAGCCACCAGTCCCTTATCTGACCTCTTTTCCAATCCTATCTGACCAACCGGGCTGGGCCCTGGCTGGGAACCATCCCCTGCCTCATAACCTTCTGTTTGCTTAATCTCGACTGAGGTCTGGCCTGAAAAGTGTCTTTCAACCAACTCTGCCCACGAATATGCCTCTTCTGACTGATCCAGCATCTGCTGGAGCTTATCCGACGTATTCTTATAATCCGTAGAATCATCTGAATCGGGTAGCAGCCTGATGCTGCCCGAGTCATCGTCATCTGAACATATGGAAGACGAAGCCGCAGGTACCTTATGACCCTCCACCTGATGGCCTTCGTCTTGCGTATCAGTCCTATCTCCGGCCACGGGTTTAGTCTCAGCCCCAGCTGCAGACTTATCCGTGCCCGACTTCGGCTCAGAGACCGCATCTCGCGTACATATTGACCGTAGGGGGTCCGCATCAAGTTCTTCTCTTAATTTCCTATGATGGTCTCGCTCCTCTGCCGAAGCAGATTTGCCGACCGGTCCCGGGGGGCCCATATGTTTCCTCTGGTTCGGGTCAGCGTCCTGTCCCGTGAAAATGGTGCAACTTGGCTCGGCGTCCCGCTCCAAGTTCGGTGCATGGTGCATAATTGACGAAGTGCACCCGAAACCCTCCTGCCGCGGCCACGTTCCAAAACGGGCCGACCGAAGACGACTTCGGGCCCTGAATGGCAATCGACGACCGTTCCAGCTCGGAGGGAGGTTAGTAATGGTAGTAGTGAGCCACGCGTGCTAACCCCCGGCTGGATTATCGAATAATGTTTCGTCGTTTTATTACTCGATCGGACGTAAATCACACGTAGATTCAGGTAGGGTTAAGAGAAAGGTTCGATTTGTATGGCAAGACAATAGTTTAAGTAGTCAACGCAAAGAGAGAAATTACACAAACCCAGTTTACATAGAATGGTGATTGGTTAGAAAATTGCACTTGTATAAATTGATTGGTTGACACAATAAACCTAGCTTATGCATACGGTAAAAGTCCTATGTGTGTGTGTTATAATAAAAGAGTAATTGTTGAGCGGGAAATTTGAATTTGTCTAAACAAAGATGGCCGACAAGAGCGGCTTGAAACCATTACAAAACAGTGAAACGCGGCAATACAAAAGTAGAAACAACCCGAATAGGCGACAGGGGTCGGTAGTTCGGGGCAATGGTGTGAGCCCC
>JASAMV010002734.1:0-26881 GCA_030248065.1 Rhynchonema sp. JSB1_4 | reverse complement strand
CTTGAAAAGCTGTTTTCTCGGTTTCGATTCAGCACTCAAGGCTCAGGTTATCATTATCAGAACAAACTGGTTTTTTCATGTGCGTATGGGATCAGTCGTGTTTACGAGAGTTCGTGTTCACTTGGAACAGTGCCAGTTCAAAGTTCATAGCGTTTCTGTGCCCTTTTTGAATCGCTGAGTTACAGACCTAAGAGTAAGTTTGGCAGTAGAGGCACCATATTCTATGCCTGCACACTGCGGTGCATTGGTCATGCTTGAAATTTGCAAACTAAATAAACAATCGCACTGTATTCCAGATCTTGACTGCCGAAAAAATAATCAAATGGGAGACAAAACAGCGAGCTCAGCCCAAACCAGCACGAGTAATTCCACTGACGACCAAAATAGCGATGGTTCAGATGGCAGCAATGCAACTCAACTCACAGCGATCATTGTGTCAGTGTTTGTGCTGTTCGTGATTCTCATAATCCTCCGCTGCATCTGCGTGCTGGTGAAAAATCGAACCAAGTCCAAACGCTCAAACAGACCCGAACGCCCACGTGGTAACCAACAAGCGATCTACACCATTAATGATATGCCCATGACACAACAAACACATCCAAGTGGGGTCGGACCAAGGTCGTTGAGTTCGCTCCCAACAGCTCCCACCAGCTGGGGACAACCCGCACACGATCCGGGTCAGGTGGAACTTGGACCACTCGGGGTACCGAAACGACAAAGGTCCCGACAACCGCCCAGACGCCTGCCAAGCAGGGATTATGGATTTGTGCATAATCGGCCGGACCTTAATCGTGCTGTCAGTCTGCCTACGGGTCCGGGCAGCTACCAACCGCCGGTTCGAGAATTGAAGGTGCATGAAATTATAGAGGAAGAAGATTAGTGTGATGTGTACAAATGTTGTGATTTAAATTTTTTGCAGATTTTTATCTTTTATTAGTGTTCTTTCATCTTTTGTAGATATATTTCTGACCAGACAGAGTGCCTTTCAATACTCATAATAGTAGATTTCTAGAAATCATGCAAAGTTCGCTCAAAAATATCAAGCAGAATGTCACAGTGTTTGTCTTGGAAGATCAGGGCAGGACGGAATCGGATTGATCGCACGCTCATGGGTCCCAGGTGCAGACCTGAAAATTCAAAGAAATAAAGATATTCAGATAAATTATTTTGAGAAAAATTCGCATTGCAGTCAACAGATATTCGACCATTCTGTAACGCTGCATCCAACAATTTATCCCGCTTTTCCGCATTTTCACAGTCGATGCCCGCAAATAGACCGCGGCCGCGGGCGTTGCTGATTTTGTCGGGATATTTATCCTGAATTACATCTTTCTTTTTACTAATTTTTTTCCAAGAGATGTTTTTTGACGCATTTGCACACATACACAAAGTTTGCGCAATCCATCCAGCAGTTTCTGTCCGACTTTGGCGCCATTTTGCAACAATTTATCTTCTTCGATCACTTTTTTGACCTCGTGAAACATCATCAGTCTTATGGGGTCGCCCATCCAGGTGTTCTGTATGCGTGTTGGCTAAAAAAAAGCAAAAAATTCAAGTATGTGAACGAAAGTGAAAATTTTCTTCAAAGGTACTAAAATTTAAAACTGACTTCATTGATCATGTGCTCCTTTCGATAGTAGAAGCCAGCGGTGAGCATTTTCTTCGAAAACGTCACGAAATCTGGCGGTGCGTCAAGAAGCAAGGACTCATGCGCCCACCATTGGCCGGTGGCTCCACCGCCTGTTTGCACCTTGATGTGAACAAACATGGCATTTGGTTGGGATAAATGAATAAAAATGAACTCCGCGGGATACAAGAGACTTGGAATGACCCTTGTTGGTGACGCCTTTGGTCCATTACGACTGAAGATGCTCTGGTGCACCGCCCGTGCCGTAAAAGCAGAATGAAGGAAACTTTCGCATGTGCACTGGTGCATCATGACCTCATCAGTTCAACAATGCCACTAAATAGTCAAATGCAGTTTGGCATTTTAATCCCTTTCCATGGTTGAGGTGGTTGCAAACAACTGTGTAACTGTACCAGTTGTTTGCTTACGGTATATGTTCTTGGTGAAACATCAGGCTTGGATTGCTGTCACTGACTGCAGTACCTGTTGTGCAGCGGTCAGTTTTTAGTTGATGTTTCACCGAAACTCTATAAGCAGACAACAGCTAGTGCATTCGAAAAACGTGTGCAGTCCTGAACTACATATGTATGGAAAGGGACTGAAAGGCCATACTGTACATACAGTATGCATATATCCACCACCAACCTCATCAACAATCAAATAGGCCTGCTGTTCCGTACAGATTTGTCTCAGCGCACGGAGGAACTCAGATGAAGCGTGCCGATCACCGCCCTCGGATTGAATGGGTTCGATGATGACACACGCGATTGAGGGCTGGTCGTGTGACTGATGATGGGCGAATCGTGATCGGACCTGGGAATCAGGGGTCTTTGAAAAACATCCTCTGTGCAGATTCTTCGCATAAAAAGCGAAAGAAAGCAAGCTTTCATTGCTCTTTCTTGGTATGTATAAAAGGCTGTGTTTGTTGTGTTCGATCAACAGGATGTTCACGCACGACATTGAATGGTCATCAGGGCGTTGACGGTAGATTATCGGGGAAGCTCAAAAATATTTACCATGAGGATGGTTCCTTGTCTTGGATACTATTAATCCCAGATTCACAGCAGAACACCCAACCTCTTCCAAACACGTTTCATCCTGCTTCCTATTGTACTCCATATTGGCATCCAACGGGAACCTATAGTGCGGGAACGGTGCTCGGGGCCAATTGAACAACGGAATGTCTGCTTTGCCCAGCGCTGCGTTGTGTGAGACGGATAACATTCCTGCAGGTGGCAGACAAGATTAGGTCTTTATGACCGGATCTTCGTCTGTGCCATTTTATTTTCCAAAGATATTTGGACTCTAACAACCTGAGTTCCGTTTATTCACTTTGTGGAGGTTTGACTGTAATTATTTCTTTCAGCTCACCGAAAGTCCTGCCGTGAAAAGCACCGTCAAACGCCAGTACGCACAGGTTAGGCGTGCCGGGCGGCTGATGTTTCACGCACGAGGCCAGATCCTCAGCGCTCGGCGGCCGGTCACCGCGTTCGCGTCGCCGGTAGCAGATCATGGCCGCTTTGACTGCGTTCTCGTTGGCACACGTGCCGCACATCATCGTCTGCACACGCTCGCAACCACGAGGGGCAATCGGAAAAAGAGTATGGTTCGATATGATATTTGATACCACTATAATACATAGGCCGAATTCGCTGCCGCTGTCATACGAAACTTGGAGATTTGGATTAATCGGTACTGTGGCAGATCGATGTAATTCAATCTCGTCACCAAGTTTGATACCACATCATGATGTGCCTCATTCTTAAAACTGCCGCCGCAATCATTGTGTAAATGAGTATCATGAGCAGAATTTGCAAACCAAGCATGATCAATGGATTGTCTGAACAAAAAAGCTGTCCAACTTAAACAATGCTCAGGGCAGGTGACTATCGGATAGCACAGTTTACCAACGATCGATGGGCATGATTACAACAAGTGATCTGCGGTAAGGGCGGCCTTTTGCCAGGTCCCCTCAATGTGATTGTGATGCTTAGTGAATACGGCCAAAGGCAAAAGCAAACCGTATAATCACCTCCATCAAACTATCAGCGATCGATGCGGGATAGTCCGTCGGTGGCCAAAATCCCAGAGCTGGCCGTGTGGCCACCACTTGCTGAAGAAGTATAAAATCGAATCTTTCTTTCTTTTTTGTCATTATGTAATTTGCACTGGTGCTAAAATAAAAAATCGACTTACCGCCATCTGGGAGCTGGACGCTGCTGCCAGCAGGCGTGGATGGTTGTAACCTGAACGTAAGTTTATTTTCATTAATTTTCAAATCCAAAATTGTTCAATATCACTTTTTACCAAGGGGCAAGGAGGATATTTGCATCATGGTGTCCAGCATTTGATTCCCATCGGCGTCCACCAGATAATTTCCGATCGATTTGTTGAAGTCAACGAACAGTCGGACCAAGGGTGTTGCCTGGATCATCACAAGGATTGCGTAGATTTTCACATAAAATGTTTAGAAAAGTACACACAAATACATACCGTGAATCGAGAGTATTTCTGAAGCAGTTCATTGCTTTTGGGACCAGGCAGCTTGGTGACCACTCGTGGTCCATCGGGCTCGGTCAATGATGTGGATAGAAATCGAACTAAAATAGTTCTTATTTTATTGATTCAGAGTCTTACTTGATTCAGCTCCTTGTATAAGTACATATATAGCTCACTTTGCCGACTAAATGCGTTCACGTTTCTTCTGAGCCCGATGGAACTCATTTTTCGTTCTTTTGCTTAAATTTTTTTCACGAACTGGAGTGAAAGCGAAAGTGACAACCGGACTGAGAACAAAGACTGGTATTGTGATAAATAAACGCTTTGCGTGACACTTTGCTACCGCTTTTATTATCAGTTACCACTGTTATATTGTGCAAAAATATAGTGTTATTATATCATAAACGTCAGTGTTATTTGTTCCATTTTTACCCGGTCTGCAACCTCTTATCAATTCCGAAAATTTCCAAGAAGTCCAGGATCAATCTATATGTAATATTCAACCGCCGATTCTGGTGATAATTGATCTTCTATGGCACGTTTGCGTGAAACTTTTCTGAGCTGGTTTTACGTCAATTGACTGAATTCGTGTGATTGTTTCATCAGGGGCGCTTTCGATACGGCGAAACAACACTGCTGAAACAAAAGCCAGATCCGATTGTGGAAGAGTGCTGTCTCTGCCTTGTGTGCCCCCTTTCCCCCCGTTCTGCAACTGTTGTTGCTCCAGGTGTGGTTTTTAGAAATATAAATTGATTGATCGCCCAGCGCGTCAACTCAACAAAAATAACAGTCTCACATTTTGCTTCATAGGTGGACATCAGGTGATAGTTTTGTGCGTTGTCTGTGAAAGGAAAGAAGAGACTGGCTTATCACAACAGCCTCAATGAGCTTCCTTATCCTCTCGAATAAAAAAAGGAAGTGCAGAAAAATGGCATGTCAGAGCACAATTAGCTTCGTTGCACCACATCGACCGCACAAAATATGACCGTAATAAAATGGGGGTGCGAGAATGGTGCTCTTTCGTTCTCCTGCTACAAAATTGCATCCGCCTTTGTCTGCGTCATGAAAGCCTCATAAAACACAACTAGAATCTTACAGCAGTAGAAAACAAAATGACTTTCTGCCGTCCACATGCCTTTTTTCACGCTTTTTGCCATCTCCGGTTGCCGTTGAGAATCTGTGACAGAAATATGGTAACCATTATTCTACGAATGCAGAATCGGTACATATATACATACCTATAGGTATACAGCACCTACTGTATAGTACAAACAGGTAGTTAATGGCATCATGTAGACGACAGAGGAAAAAAATACGCACGAAACATCATCATGCACGGTTCATGGTGTTTTTCAATTACCAATAGCCACCGGAATCCCGAACGTCGGTTTAGACGCGCGGGAGTGTATGAAACAGACATCAGATTTGAAAAGAAATGAAATGCATGACCGGGAGCTCTAATAAAAAGCAGACCGAGAAAGAGCGCAACGTTGCCAGCTTTAAATTGGCGCCGCCATTTTTCGGTTAGCTGTCGAAGCACACACGTGTACAGTATACTCTTGGATCATCTCTAAGGTACACACCTCTTCATGGCGGCACAACTAATTGAAGAGAAAGTCTATGGCGTCCTATCCATATGGTATAGGTAAACCTGTTGTTGCAGGCACTTGGCTGATGTTTCAAGCATGTATTTTGTTATTGGTCAGGAAGCAGCAAGCATTGCACGAAGCATGAGTCAAGCTGCAAAGAAGAGGAGATCTTGTTCACTGCCACCCAGGATTTGAACTGGTTTATAGTTTTAAATCATAAAGCATGTGAAACAGCAGCTAGTTTCTCGAATGCGGGCGTTTGTAACGCACGTTCAAAACTTGTGTACTGCATCAGTCCATGCAAGGGTCCATTTTAGCCTTTGCCACGTCCCTCTGCATGTAACCTCAAAAATTACATTCATTTCAGTCGCCCACTGCGTTAAAACTGGCACTGTACTACTTTTCTACTGTTGTTTTTGTCACACATCAATGCGCCCAAACTAACTTGAGGCATACGTAAGCTGAAAATACAGGCGCAAACATTGAATAGGTACCCGCATGTGTGGTATGTACAGTATGTAGTTGCATAGTTCATTCAAAATGAAAAATATGCATTTTTTGCCGAGCTACCTAGTTTTTCAATGCAGGTTACATACGTGTGTAGCTGCGACCCAAGCCCGGCGGAGAGTTTGCGTCGGCTTCTGCCCTTGCTTCCCCTTCAGGGCACACGCGATAGAGCGCTTCTAATCAACAGCACGCTGTGCGTGACATACTGTGCTTTCGCACGCATGTTCAAACATGTGACCTACTGTATAATGGTATACTGTATACGTGTCTGGAATGCTGAATGAGCTTCAGGCTTCATTTCGTGTTGCTGATGAGCCAGCGCGAAACTTTTTGACCTCTTCTGCATTTGCTCTGGTGTTTTTTGCTGCGGGATCGCGTGCGTCGCCTCAGTTTAATGTCGCAGTAGGGCCACCAAAAATGCGAAAAAGTGCGCACTTGGTTTCCGTTGCGCTCTATAATCGCTATTTAGCAAGTCTATCTGTGGTGTTGCCACTGTGTTGAAAATCTGGATTTTTCAACCTCCAGATTGCAAAACATTGCAGTCATATGACAAATGCACCTATTGAAAGCCCGACAGACACCACACATCAGAGCTATGCACACTGAAGCGCTATTCTGTGTTTGTCATATTTGATGGGAAAGCTCACAAGACAAACAGAATGATTTTCAGGGTTTCAGCAACAGTAGCCGAGGATGTTGCGCAAACACCGTGATATGTTCAAACTATGTATTTGTGATAAACATTGAATTATTATATTTGTGTTTATGTGTTATTGTTTGTTTGTCTGTTTATTCTCCCGATTAAACACAAAAATAATGGGAAACATCCTTTGGGAACACAGGACCAATAACTTTTAATTCGATCTAGGACTGTTTTTCATGTTCCGATTTCTCTCCGTGGCTCCCTTCCTGCGGTGTGCATGGTTTGAATTCAGCAACCATGTGCCAAGCGCAAACGGCCAGCACTGCGGCCCGTATGAAACTTGGGAATCGGAAAGTCACCCGACCTGTTCTTGTTCTGGTCACGATAATATTTTTCGCGAGATTGGTGTCTCTATTGGGCTTCAACCAGCGTCGCAGTTTCTTCCGGACAGCTTGATAACGAACTTCTTCACTGGTCGGAATTTGTGCGTTATTTATCTTGGAAATCTTGAAAGCGCTCAATGTGAAAAAGTCACGTGACCGAAGTGGATCCTATGTACATATATCAGCAAGCTTGACATCGACTACTGTGCGCGCGCATATTAGCTATTCATGACCGACATTAACTGTCGCACTACATACGTTCTATGTACCTACAGTACATACGTTTTTAATTGAGTAACCTATGTATGTATGTACCCAGGTTGCCCCCATGCACACGTCAAGTATAACCCGAGTTGCTCAATAAACTGTTTCGCTGAGTTCAGAATTAGTTTCCCCGCCCCCGTTGTCTGGAAACTGTTGACTCTCCGTGCCTACCTCGTAAGCAAAAAGAAAGGAAAGTCATCCATCACCATCATTGCAAGTGGGTCTGCTGAACTTCTGCCTGTAGAATGTTCTTACGGTAACTTCATGATTGAAAGACTTGCAGTGCGAAGTTCACGTTGGCATAGGGCATTGGTCAGCATGAAACCAGCTCACTTGTGTGACCTTCTACGTGAAATGTGGTATACATTCGCACTGACGGTGACTTGGCGCACTTGTGGACAACACACGCAATAATGGACAATGTACCTATATTGTTCAGGTTCAGGTATGTACATATGTATGTATGTATAGGCATTTCAGTAGCTTTTTTCACAATCTGTTCTCCATGGCATGTGCACTGTAGCATGCTCATATTTATACATATGTACTGTACTGTATCTTAGTCAGCAGCCCCCTCTGGTTTACGCCCGCATGACCTCCCGGCAGTTTAGCAGCCAGTCAGGAACCTCCAGTGTCGCGAATCGCGATTGACCAACTCATAAGTTAAATATTTATACCTTGTGCGCTTCAAGTGACTCTGCCCGGTTTATACGGGATCAGGAAAAGTGCCGTGTTCCTTCCTTTTCGAACCACACGGCTGTCTATTTGGGTGTTCTGGTCAATTGCTCATACGCCAAGCCAAAATAGCGCTTGTTCTGCCGTTCGTCAGCTGATGGGTTGTTTGCTGGTGCACCAGGTCCTCATCAGTGCATCAGTATGTACCCCGCACAATGGTGAATGAGTTGTCTGATGAGTATGGAATGTGCAGCAAGCAAGGTGCTTTTTGGTTTCCCTCGGCCGGCGGTGAACCAGAACATCGTCAGGTACTAGTACATGTTGATGTTGCGATCAGGTCCAAGTTCAAGCTACAATTTTATACCAGCAGTCTCGGTATTGCGTTCTTTGCCTTTTGCAGTGGCCTACAGGGTGAGTAACCTCAAAATTGCACCATTGGTACGAGCATCATAAACATGCTGGTAAGTACTATATAGGTCAGGTTACTACAAGTGCTTTTCATGTTTGTACAAACGGACGCGCTTATCGGTTTAGGCCTCGGCGGCCTGTTTGGCGTCTTCTTCGGTTTGGGTCGCCCCCCCCTCGTGGTGTCGTCTGTTCTTTCTGCCTCTTTGTGTCGCTCTCGGGCCGTCTGCCTGCGGGCCTTTGTGCGCGCTGCCGGCGCGTGCGCGGATCTGGCTTTGCTTTGCGTTGGCTTGGGTGAGCTTGCTTGTTTTGTGATTCCCCCTATGGGCAATATCGGCGTTGTTTCAGAATCTTCATCAAGGTGTTGCGGTGTTCATTTCGAAGCTCCAGAAAAGTTTTAGAACGAAACGGACAGTAAATTCGAGCTTCCCGCACTTGTCTACCGCCAGACAATAACTTGTAGGCGTTATCGAGGAAGAAAGTGAAACAAACCGCGCCGTCCGGCACAGGCCGAGGTGTGCGGGACGGTCTGTCACTGGGAACAAAGCGTCCCGTCACCAGCGACCCATGCTTGATCAATGTTTCACCTCGTTTCACCTTTCCTTTACGAATCAGGCACCGATGTTTTCTTAAAGATTTCTATCTCCTCTACAAAAGCCAAAATTTGCAAAATTTTCTTGGCGAACCATGGGTTGATGGAAGACTCATTACTGTTGTAATCAGTTTATCCTGCAGAGGCTCTGGCGGGAAGACTCATTATTTCTTTGAAAATAAAACGGATTAAACGGAATCCCCGTAATGAGTTTTCCCCCCAGGGCCGTTTCCCAGGAAGACTCATTATGCATGTTGTGTGTGCCCGGCGTGTATTCAGCCTTAGCGTAAGCCTAAGTTTAAGCCTGAGCCAAGACTGAAGCCAACATATATGCTTAAACGTGAGCGTAAGCCTAAGCCTAAGCCTGAGCTCAAGCCTGAGCCCAAACATTGGTTCAGGACCAGTGTAGTACTTGGTCAGGGTGTTGACGATAGATAGATTGGGACCCGAAATGTGTTGACGATAGATAGATGACCCAAGTCCGAAATCTGGGGGGGGGGTCGACCCAAACTTGTTGACGATAGATAGATGGTGGGGGTGGGGGGGGTCGCCAAAAATCAAGGTATAGTATGGTGTACTAAGTAGGTAATAATGTGTAAATATTAATGAAAATGCACTTAGATGTACTAAATCCGCGCGTAGCGCGCGATTTTTTGCCTATTTGGGACAAAAATACCAATTTTGAGCCATTTTGAGGCAAAAATGCCCATTTTGGGGTCGAAATGTGTTGACGATAGATAGATTGTTCCCAGAATTTGTTGACGATAGATAGATTTGCCCACAAGTGTTGACGATAGATAGATGAAATCAAAAAGTGTTGACGATAGATAGATGAATTTGGGGGGGGGGGCCCCCCCCCCCCCCCCCCCCCCCCAAGTACTACCCTGTTCAGGACCAAGATCCAGCTAGATTCCGTTTAATCCGTTTTATTTTCAAAAATCCGTAATGAGTCTTCCCCCCCCCCCTGCACGCAAAAATCCGTTTAATCCGGTTAATCCGTTTAATCCGTTTTATTTATAATGAGTCTTCCCGGCACGGAACCATGTTTACCATCCTTAAAGGTTTAAATTCCAAAATTGTCAAAAATCTGGGGCGACCATTTCCACCGCCAATTTTGAAGTTCTGGCCCTGCAATTAACCCTTCCTGGAAACAAATTGGGTGTCACTGTCGTTTACCGCCCCCCAGGTTCTCTTCTGGTTCCCCACTGAGTGTAGAAGGTTTTTCGACGTGTTCAGTAAGACTCTGGAGATTGGGGATTCTGCTGTGGTTTTCGGCAGTGTACCGTAAAAACCTAAATAGAGCCCCCCGGAATAGAGCCCCTCTCGGAATATCGATCGAAAATAACACCGGATTTGGAACGCTCTCGGTGAGAAACAATGGTGTAGCTGGGGGGGAGTGGGCCCCCCCCTAGGTACAGTAGGTAGGTTGCCGCCCCTCGCCTGGTACAGTAGGTTGGTTGCCACCCCTCCCCTGGTACAGTAGGTAGGTTGCCGCCCCACCTAACTTTTCACCCAAAACATTCATTTTTGGCCTAAAATTGCATAAAATTAGCATATTTGTCTGCAAATAGGCGAAAAATCGCGCGCTGCGCGCGAAATTAGTTTTTTAGGCCACATTTTCTTCAGTATTTAGACATAAAAAATTTCGGTTTCCAGATGACCCCCCCAAGTGGTGCGACCCCCCCTAGCTCGGCCGGTACAGTAGGTAGGTTGCCGCCCCGCATTTTGGGTGGTGTGGTACAGTAGGTTGCCGCCCCGCCTGGGTAGCTACACCACTGGTGAGAAGCGAAAATAATTTTTTGAAAATGGGGTCAGTGAATTAATAGAGCCCCCCCTTGTATTTAGGTTTTTACGGTAGTTCCTGGTCCGGAGGGGGAGCAGGCGGTACCCCCCTTTTTTCGGAGGGGGAACAGACGTACCCACCTGGGGGGAAGGGGGGGGAGGACCCAAATTTGGAGAAAAGTCATTTTTTGAGGTCGAAAATTTGGCTCATTTTTGCCCCTTTTAGGAAAAAAATCTCAATAAAAAGGGTATTTTGGCGATTTTTGACGACATTGACCTAAAAATCACTCATTTTATGCCTAGAAATGCCTATTTTAGGCCAAAATTTGCCTATTTTAGGTAAAAATTGGGGGAGCAGACTATACTTGCGTATTTTTCCGCAAAATATATTTTTGAAAAAAAAACCGTTTTTTCCGGAAAAAGCCGTTTTTTTCCAAATATTTTTCCAGTACTTAAGGATACCCATGGTCCAAAAACGCCTATTTTGGAGAAAATTTTGTCTGGAAATGGCCTGAAACAGGCTAAAAATGCACCTGGAGATTAAAAAGTGCTCATTTTGAACTGTTTAGCACCGATTTACATTGGTTTTGACAACATCCTTTCGCAACCTTTGAAAATATTTCGGAAATTTTTGGAAAAAAACGGTTTTTTTTCCAAAAGTAGCCACTTGGAAAAATTTCCGGAAAAATAAAAACGTATTTTTCCGGGCCTCGGAAAAAAACGGTTTTTTTCGGTTTTTTTCCCGAAAAAAGCGGTTTTTTTCCGGCCCGCAAGTATAGAGCAGACGTACCCGGAGGGCAGTGGTGTAGCTACCCAGGCGGGGCGGCAACCTACTGTACCACCCAAAATGCGGGGCGGCAACCTACCTACTGTACCAGCCGAGCTAGGGGGGGGTCGTACCACTTGGGGGGGGGTCATCTGGAAACCGAAATTTTTTATGTCTAAATACTGAAGAAAATGTGGCCTAAAACACTAATTTCGCGCGCAGCGCGCGATTTTTCGCCTATTTGCAGACAAATATGCTAATTTTATGCAATTTTAAGCCAAAAAGAATGTTTCGGGTGAAAAGTTAAGTGGGGCGGCAACCTACCTACTGTACCAGGGGAGGGGCGGCAACCTACCTACTGTACCAGGGGAGGGGCGGCAACCTACCTACTGTACCAGGCGAGGGGCGGCAACCTACCTACTGTACCTAGGGGGGGACCCCCACTCCCCCCCAGCTACACCATTGCCGGAGGGGGAACAGTGGGGCAGGCGTACCATCGAGGGGGAACAGACGTACCCGAGGGGGGACCCCCTCCCCCCAGGAACTACACTGGTTTTCGGAGATTTTAACTTCCCATCCATCAACTGGCAAAATAATACAGCAGTTTCCCCTCTCGAGAGAGACTTCCTGGACAGTGTAGTGGCAGGCCCATGTGTGGGAGGTAAGTATGATGCGGGGTTGGGACCGGAAGCGTGACTGAGAGGTATGATTTTGGTCACCCAAAAACGCGAAAAAACACCGTTTTTGTGATACAATTTTGGCCAAAAAATGAGGTAAAAATAGCACTTTTTCCAAATTTTCGCCGAAAATCGCCTAAAAATAGGTATTATGGATGGGTTTCGCGCGATTTTTGTGAAAATAAGGTCGAAAAACACCGATTTTTGCCTTAAAAAGGTATAAAATTGCTTGTGAGAGGTATGATTTGGAGTTGTGAGAGGTAAGTACTCAACCCCCCAACCCCCCCTCGGGTTTTGTGGTAGGTAAAGGTAGTTCCTGGTCCGGAGGGGGAACAGGCGGTACCCCCCTTTTTTCGGAGGGGGAACAGACGTACCCACCTGGGGGGCAAGGGGGAGGGACCCTGAAAGGGGGGAACCCGGAGGGGGAACAGTGGGGCAGGCGTACCATGGAGGGGGAACAGACGTACCCGAGGGGGGCATTTGAACAAATTTGAGCGAATTTGACCATTTTGGCCCATAAAATGGTCATTTTGTCACTAAAATCAGCACTTTTTTGACTTGATGACCGGAGCAAGAAAGCTAGCTAGCCAGTTTGGGGGTATGGGTTTCGGAGCAAGAAAACTAGCTAGCAGTTGGGGGTATTACCCCCCCCCCCATACCCCCCCCCAACCACATCACTGGTTTTGAGTTGGTATTGGGTTTTTCTGGATTAGTGTTGGATATTGGTTTTGACCCAATACCTGGGCAAACCCAATACCAATACCAGGCCAGCTTCAATACCAATACCCAATGCCAGAATTAGACCCAATACCAATACCAAACACTGGTATTGTATTGGTATTGGTATTGGGTGGTATTGGTATTGGGTATTGTGCACACCCATATCGGAGACCGCTATCGGAATGTCGGTTTCGATATCTATGCTGACTGTGCTGGAGCTTATCCGCTGGTCCACGCTAAACGTTCCCAGCAATCCATCGGTTTTTTTCTTCTGTTTTTTTTTTCAAAAATATAAAGAACCTATTCTTCGACAACCATAGCTATTGCTTGTGCCATAATTTCAGCCAGGTTATTCGCTCGTGTTGGGTGAAGATTCGTTCACATCCTGTGTGTATTTTGATTGCCGGCGACAGCGTTGACTTCAGGCATGGTGGTAAGTCCGCTCTTGTCTTCGGGTTCGGAGGAAAAGTTTCTGAGAAATTGTTTTGATTTTGGTACGACGGTTTGTCTTGCCGCGGAAAAGTACATTTCTAAAAAAACCCGCTCAACCTGAGAGCAGTGCTGTAGCTAGTTTGGCTTGGCAGGTGGGGTACATGACGGGAAAAACGGGGCGGGTGGTGTGCCCGGGATTTAGGAGGAATTTAATTTGGGGCGTGAGGAGGGAAGATTTCGGTGGGGCGGGTGATTTAGCGGGCGGGTAGTGTACCACAGAAATTTTGCGCACTAAAAAGTCCATTTATCTATAGTGATTGTGCCCACCATGAAAGAAACGTTCTTTCCGAAACGTATTTCGGAGCCAGATAAATTTCCGAAGTTTATTGCCGGAAAATTACCGGTAATTTATTTCTCGCAGGAAAATATGTTTTTTGGTCTGAAATGGCGAAACATTTTCTGAAGGGTCCGAAACCGTGTTGCAATATCGTTTAGAAAGAGGCTAAAACAGGTGAAAACAAGACTTTTTTGGCCGTAAAATACACACGCGTCGCCTGTTAAGCCACAAACAAGTAAAAACTGCCTAAAAGTAGGTGATTCGCCCTTCGGAATTCTTTACGTATTTGGTTATTTACGTGAAAAAAACGGTTTTTTTTTCAGAGAAAAAAGATGTTTTTCCAAAAATTTTAATTTCTGACCCACTGGGCAGGGTACAAGAGCGGGGCGGCCGCAGCCATAGCACTGCCTGAGAGAGTGAGCTAACTGTTGCAAGTATAATTGGGGGTTGTTTTTGTGTTTTTTTTTTTTGTTTGTGTGTGTTGGGTTTTTGGTTTTGTTGTGGTTTGTTGGTTGTTGGTTTTTTTTTTTTTGTTGTGTTTGGCTTTTTGTTTGTGGTATGGTTTGTGGTGGTGTGGGGGGGGTTTTGTTGTGGTGGTTGTTTGTTTTTTATTGGGTAGTTTGTTTTGGTTTTGTGTTTTTATATTGGATAGCTGGTTATTTTTTTTCGTTTTTTATGGGTAGTTTGTTTTTAAGTATAGGGGTCGGGGTTATTGTTGTGTTATTTATGGAGTTATGGGTCGGTTAGAGTATTTAGGGTTTGTTTGTATTTGGAATTCTTTAATTGTGAGGTTGTGGAATTATTAAGTCTAGATTTAATTCTTATCGGATGCTTGTGAGTATATAATTGGTTCTTTTCTGTATGCGGTTGGAGATTTGATATAGTTGAGTGGTTTGAGAGTGTTGGAGATATATTTTAGTGTTTTTGGTTGATTGTGAGCTGTTCGTTAGATTTCGGTTAGATGTGTTCGGTTTTTGTAGTTAGAGATGTTATATAGGTTCTATCTGTTGTTGGTAAGTGTTTGTTTTTTTGATGTGTTGTGAGGATTGGTGAATTTATCGGTTTAATGTGATCGGGAGGGGGGTTATTGGTTGTGTGGGTGGAGGTTGTTTTATTGTTTGAGGTGTAGTGTTGGGGGGTGTTGTTTTATATTATATATAGATAGGATATATAGAGATGTTGTTTTGATTATATATAAAGAGTGTAGTGTGGTAAAGTATAGGGCTGCTCGGATTTTTTCTGTTCTTTTGTGAGTTTGTGAAATATGGGGACTGGTCGATGGATGCGTCGTGGTCGTGGTTGTTTTGGTAATATATATAAAATGTGAGGATAGTACTACGTGCGGGTGGGGAGATAAGTATGTACGCGTTTTGTATCGTGTCGGATGCGTCGTGGTAATTGGAAAAATCTTTCTTTTTGTCTTATATTGTTATAGTTGTTGGGATGGTGTGTTGTTGTTGTTTTGGATTCGAAAGTTATCGTGAGGGTGTGGGATTTTCTGTGTTGGATAATTATTGTAATTCTTGTTGTGGAGATAGTTTGCGTTGTTGTGGCTAATTACTACTAGTATGAACTGTTCGGGCGGGGGAATAGTAGTTGTACGCGTCTCGTATCGATAAGAATCTTATCTCTATATAGATAGGGGGGATCTCGTACGCGTTGCGTCGCGTATGCTTGAGTGTAAATATGTGCTTATGCTATCTAAATATGGATAGGTTGTAACTGAGATAGGCTAGTCGAATTGTAAATATAGCTGGTCGAAGGGGATAGGGGGGTATTTCGTTAGCGCTGCGTCGCGTATGCTTGAGTGTTAAATCTTATGCTATACTAGTGGATTGGTTGTAACTGAGATAGGCTAGTCGAATTGTATAGGCTGGTCGATGGGTACTAGGGGGGGATCTCGTAGCGTTGCGTTGTGTTATGCTTGAGTGTTAAATCTTATGCTATCTAATGATTGGTTGTATGGAGGAGTGAGGCTAGTCAATTGTAAATATAGGCTAGTCGAGAGGGGATAGGGGGGATCTCGTAGCGCTGCGTCGCGTATGCTTGAGTGTTAAATCTTATGCTATCTAGTGATTGGTTGTAACTGAGATGAGGCTAGTCAATTGTAAATATAGCTGGTCGAGGGGATAGGGGAGGATCTCGTAGCGTTGCGTCGCGTATGCTTGAGTGTTAAATCTTATGCTATCTAAGTGGATTGGTTGTCACTGAGATGGGCTAGTCAATTGTATTTTGTTAAAAATAAGTCGTCTCTTGGGATAGGGGGAGTCTGCTTCAAGTGAGGCTAACGCTCGTCGGTTCTAGAGAGAAAAATAATGACAACTAGCTGTCTCTAGATCAGATAGTGTAATTAGATTGAACTCGTCTAACTACTACTATACTAGTCGAATTATAACTAGAGTAAGGAATAGCACGGAGTTGTGTGCAGATATAATAGTGTTGAACATATGTCGTATACTACTACTATACGAATAGTGAATTATTATGAAGCTACTATCTATATAGTGAACTAGTCGTAATTAGTTATTCTGGTAAACTACTACTAACAGTCGAACTAAGTCGTAATTATTTATATGTTGTATATACTACTATATTGTCGCACTATCTAATTAGCATTTATATTGTCTGAAATGAGTAGCTATATCTAGTCGCAATTATAACTAGAGTAAAGCAATATATAATACGCACTGCTAGTTGTGCAAGATCAGAATAGTCGTAATTAGCATCTTATACTGTCGAACTACTAGCTATATCTAGTCGCAATTATAACCTAGAGTACAGATTATATACGCACTGCTAGTTGTCAAGATCAGAATAGTCGTAATTAGTTATACTATCGAACTACTAACTTTGTACTAGAGTAACAGATTATCTAGAGAGCTGTAGTTACGTTCTAGTTGTATGGATATAAAAGAAAACTAAGGGAGCAATTCTTATCTTTAGATTTATTCTATTCGCGGGTGTCGTTTCTTCGTCACGTTGTTGTCTTCTTCGGTTCACAATAGATAAAATTTCGAGGAATTTTTTCTGATTTTGTTTTTTCAATTTTTTCTTTTCGGGCGGGACTTCTTGGCTTTATCGGCGGGCTGTGCTTTTTTGAATCGGGAAAGAGCAGCGCAGATAAGCGCCTAGGTGTAGTGCGGTTCACAATAATCAAAAAGTTTTCGAGATTTTCTGTTTTGTTTTTTCACTTTTTTCTTTACTCGGGCACACTTCTTGGCTCGGCGGGCGGGCTGTGCTTTTTTTGATTCGGAATACAGCTCCGATAAGCGCTGGGTGTGTGCGGTTATTAAGTTTTCGTTTTTGTTTTGTTTTTTCTTTTTTCTTTCTCGGGCGGCTTTTGGTCGGGGGGTGTGTTTTTTTCGGTGTGCTGTGTTGTTCTTGTTTTATCCCTTTAAGGGGATTAGCGGGCACCTGATCCTGGCCAGGGCCGCGAGCGGGCGTGAGTGGCAGTGCTTTTCGCAGGACAGCTTCCTCGTTCTGAGGGAAACATTATGTTCGGTAAAAATGTAAATGTGGGATATTAAAGTTGGCAAATTCGGTTTTGGGTTTCTCTCTGGCCCTACCTAATCCATCGGTCGAAACGCGAGCAAGTGCATTTTATATTTTTGATAACTTCACACGATCTGTTCTTCTTTCAAAGTAAGTTCTTATGTGTACGAGAATGAGAGGTTACCACCGGACTACACTTGCAGTACCAACGTCTACTGCAACTAGGTCGCGTTGTGTTCATTGCGAACGGCAAACACGCTGGTAAACTGGCCGTCGTTGTCAATGTGGTTGATTCTACCAGGGTGCGCTTTTGGCTTTATATTTGTTCTCATCTCATTGTGCCAGTTTTTACCATAGTCGACACCGAACCCAACAATAATTTCTAATTCAGATTTTGGTCGATGGTCCGTGCAGCGGCGTGCCCCGTAGCGTTGTCAATCTGAAGGACGTGCAGCTCACCAAATTTCGTCTGATGCCGATTTTGGTCAATCAACGCTCGGGCAAAGTCAAGAGTGTCTGGCAAAAGGAGAAGATGAGTGAGAAATGGGCGGAGAGCACGTGGGCCAAGAACATCGCCAAACGCAAGCTGGTGCGTGTTATTTTTTGAGTTGAAAATATCGTTTTCGTTCGAAAAATATGCTTATTGCTACTGTTATTCGTATGGTGCATGACAACACGTGCCACTTTATTTTTTCAGCGCAGTGAAATGACCGATTTTGATCGCTTCAAGTTGTTCAAAGCGAAGCAAGCGGTGAGTGGAAATGTTTTGAAAATAACAATTAATTCTTAGACGAGTTTATGATAATAATGCTCTCCGGCAACTCTTCATACTAAAAGAACAACGAACGCCCAATGGAATTTCAGCGCAACCGAATCCTGAGACTGGAGATGGCCAAGTTGAAGAAGTCCGCCAAGTAATAGGACAGTTAATTCCAGCTAAATTTGGCGTTAGCCACCGACAATATCGCTGAACTATCTACCATCTCGTTTTGTTAACGACGTTCCTTGTTTCGTTGTTCAGTTACAATTCATCTGGAGAGAGAATAAGTGTTGTTGGCGAAAATAAAAGTTGAATCTAGATGTTGCGCTTATTGGTAATCCAACAATTGTAGTTTGCGGAACTTCGGCCATGTTTTATGCAAGAACAAATACAAAGTACAAAAAAGACAAGAGACAGTAATCAATGAACACGAGTTAATGGACCGGTTTCTATAAAAGCATCAGAGAGAGGACCTGCACTTGGTAACGGTGACACGTTTATGCGACGTTTATCATTACATCGAGTTCCAAAATACCATGCACGCACCGCTTTTGGTTGCAGAGAGTGTGACCTGCAACATCTCCACTTCCAATGCACCCAAAAACGGACACGCGGCGTGAAACAATGCTAATAAAGGTAAACAAAACATCAAACGGCGCAAAAAAAAAACAAATAGAAAAGTAAGCAAACGACCCGACGATGTTCCAACACACATTATTACCATTTCTTTTATTTGCGACGTTTCGGCGGCGGCGGTCCTTTGTTTCGTTGTTTCTGCGGACTCGGCTTGCGCTTTTTCGACGACGGTCGGCGACGATCATCGTCCGACATTTCCGCCTCGCGATCGGCTGCAGAATCGAGATAAAAATGCTTGTTTTCGGGTCAGAAAACACCAAGATTAGAACAACAAGAAAACTGTGATAGAGTGCAAGTTAAAAAAAATCATTACCCACCTTTACGTGCGTCCTCTTCCAGGTCCGACCAATCTTTGCCAGATGACTCGTCGCTTTCCAGACTGGCTTCTGCAGACGGAAAATTCCCCGTTTTTTAGAGAGCACAACTTCATTCATTTTCATACAAAATTATTTATAAAAAATGCAAAAAAACTGGAGAAAATTACTGTGGGCATACCCGATTCACTCTCTTCAGTCTCCTCCCCGCTCTCTTCATCCTCGGCACTGCTCTCCGCCTCGCTTTCCTCCTCAGATTCTTTGTATTCGTCATCTTCGGCGTCCGAATCTTCCTCTTGTTCTTCCACCTGCAGCAATTAAACAAATTGTTCAAAGAAAGAATTTTAACAAAGAAAATAATAACACATATGAAGAGAAAACACCGACGTCTGACTCGCCGCCGGCCAGGAAATTCCAGCCGCCGTCATCCAGAAACTGTTCGGGATCGTCGTTGATTGTCTTCATTATTTTCGGCCAGTTCAGCGATTGGACGCCGTCCGAGAAACGAATGTCGCATTCACTGTAAAGTTGATGAAACATTAGAGGTAAATATATATGTGATATACATAAGTATTTTCTAATATATATGTGATATGCATAAGGTTTTTCTAACATATGTTATTTTGGAAGTTGGATATACCATGGCACGGGCAACCTCTATATTTTTTGGCTCAAAAAACGCAATTTGTGACGGATATTATTGTGAATCCCGAATAGGTCTGGAAATGTTGTGGTAGGATGCCGAAACTTGTTTTTCCGGCACGTAGTTATTAGGAATGCTGGATTCCAATTTGCCAGCTTGACTGCCTGACCAGCAAACAACATGGCTAAAAATGGCACGAAACATCAGACAGCCAGCACCAGGAGCAGTAGGACACGGACTTGAGCCAGTCTTTGATGCCCTCCAATTGATCGATCTGAATCTGTTGCACCATCTCCGGTTTGCGCGCGTAGTCCTTGAACACGAACACCATGTCGAAGTTCTTGATCGAAAAGTGCACGCGCTCAAAGTGTACCAGTTCGATGTCGTCCAGTGTGACCACAAATGGCGGCTGTGTGTGTGTGTGATGGAAAGTAGCTTCAAAAGCATACACAAGGATCGGAAGGTGTGCAAAGTCGGCTAACGCTAGGTCCACCTGGCTGCGGATTTTAGTATCTTTCGCGTCCGGCACGCAAAAATTAGAAGCTTTAGCACGAAAACAGTTTTTTTAGATTAACTTTCAGAAGATCATAGGGGGAAAACTGTGCCTCAGTTGCTTGCGGCCAAGTTTCAACACCTACGAGCTTGTGTTGTGACCACTACCAATTCCAAATGCTGTACTTGCAACTGATTTAGCAAAATTAGCACCGCTTTTTCGACCCCCGACTTCACACGGACACAGACGGGCCGACATCAGCCCCTAGTAGTAGCCGGACCGAGACTGGGACCTACCCATTCGGAGAGACTGACGAGACAGCTGCTGGTTGGCATCAGGCGCACCGCCGAGCGGAACGGGACGCCCGTGAAACCGAGTTCGCGGAATGGGGAGTCGAATTCGACCTGTAGATTGCAATCAAATCAACAGTTGCGCTGAAAAACACTAAAAGGCTGGCGTTATACTAGTTCATTCTCGGCTTGCAGACAACGTGCGGGCAAAGTATTCTTTGAATCGTATTTTGTGACAGACAGTATTGTAGCACCAATTTATGGAACAACTGTTATGCTGGTAGAAATTAGTGATCCGTCGCTATCACAAACATGAGTCAATTCAAATAATCTACGAGGTTTACAGGCTCAAAATGGACGAGCATAATACTCCGGCTCACTCGCTGCAGGCTCTGCAGGCGCAGGCCTCAATCAGCCAAAAATTGCAGCTGGTACTGTACTTTACGCCCACTCAAAGTGAAGCCGATCTCCGACCACCTGACCCAGGATACCAGCGAAGTGCACAGCACACCAATCCATATTCATGTCACCTGCACGCAAAGTGACACGAACTGGAACTGTACACACGACTTTGCGCCATCATACCTTCTGATTGGTCAGACGTTCGACTTTCTCACAGAACTGTTTGAACGACTGGTTGAGTTTGTGCCGCAGCTCGCGCTCGGCCTGCAAATCATGTTACATTTGGCTTGAGTTTTTTGCTCCAGTTGTGTTTTCGCTGCGCTGTCCAACCCGATAGATTAATCAAATGATAGCACGGCCTGATCCACAGAAACCGAAGTACCTAAACCGTAACCTAAACCTCAGCCTTAGCGTACAGTAACCCGTAAAATTTTAATTAGCTAATTCTTTACTCGTAGCCAAAAAATTAGCATAAACGCCAAATAGATCAACAGTAATAATAACCAACGGCGTGATACAACAGGCCAAAAACATCCAAAAGCGAGCGGGCACCTGTTCAGCATAAATGTCGTCCCTGTCCTGCATGTGGTGGTATTTGCCGAGGTCCGTGTGCAGTTCGCCGACTTCGGCATAGAATTGAATGTCCGAGTATTTCTTCTTGCCGAACAGCACGGGTTGCTGCAAATTCTTGACTTGTAAAAACGACAAACACATGAATACTATAGGTGATATAATCAAAACTGAAAACCAGACGCACCGCACCTTCAGATGGAAATGCAACAATATGAGCATTTCGCTGTCGCACGGCTGGAAGAACGAATGACGGATGTTGTTGAAGAGCACGTCAATTTTGTCGCCGCGCAATGACGTGTACCTGAATATTTACGGCCAAATGAACTTGGTGGTCTTGTCTTGGTCGCGTAACTTCTTGAATTGAGGATATTTTGGGACACACTGACGCCACCAAATTTTGATCAGCGTAAAGTTTTTCATCAGCTGGCTGGCAACAAGTCTTACGCTGGTCGAAATTAGTGGCGTCAGTAAACCTCGAAACATCATCTGAGCAAAAAAGTCACGTGACCATAGCAACACCTGAGCGATGACCACGTTTGATGTAGCCCTCAATGAACTCCATTACAAATGCATTGCCACTGAGAACCAGCTAATTGTGCCATCCAAACCACGACGTTGCACCTTTCGTGTTGAAATAAAAGTCAACCGAATTCCACACCTGAATCCATTCATGTGCGCCTCCAGCGTGCCGCTTATGCGTTTGGAAACAATGTTTGGTCGGACGTACAGATCCTTCAGTCGCGGATTGCCCTTGTTCTGGCTCAGCAGCAGCTTGTCTTGTTTCACCGTGCCCTGTTCATATTTTTATTATAAGTCACTTTTAATTTCGTTGATTTTGACAAAATTAAAGCGAATTATTAATTTTATACCTTTCCGAACTCGAATTAATCTCGAATTAACAAACAAAACGCTATGGAGGAAATCAAACATGGCGACCAATCCGGTCCGATCTCACGATGACCTTACACCAAGCATATTGATTAGTCATTACAGGTCGGCCAGTCGTCGTCTAATTTGTGTGCGACAAACAACCATCGCGACAAGTTATATTTTTGGTCTAGGAACAACTTTTACGCTGGTCAAGACTCGTAGCATCAACAAATCCTAAACGATAATTGATGTAAAAAACCGACGTCAGCAAGGCAAAACCGGACCGATCACCAAGTTTGATTTCACCCTAGAACTGAACCTCCTTCTCGCGTTCCTCCGCTTCGCGCGTTCGGAATCGTTTCTGCAGATCTTTTATCATTCGGAATGCCGTGTTCAGATTGCTGCTTGGCGCGCTGATCTCGCCCGGCTCCTTCAGATTCGTGCTTCGATAAGTGCTGCAGCAGCGTATATGTCGGGTTGGATCGTCTGATTGGCATGGTTGATCGTTTCCATATTACAAATACCGGAAGTCACCTCGATATTGTTGAGAAAATAAGCTCAACTGCTATATGAGCTTTGCGAAACATTTCAAGTTCGACTGCAGTATTAATATCAGACACTGTTTAGTCTTGGATCACTTGCAAACTCACATGTCACCCACCACCAGCAGGTATTCAACGCAGTGACGTAGTTGGGGGGGGGGGAATGGGGTGGTATGGTATGGTAATACACCCAAACCTGGGTCAGCTATCTATGTATAGGCAATCCATCGGCTCATGGCACTTTTTATACACACAGTGCGCATGCAACAGCACACGCCATTTTCTAAACGAAATGTACACTTTGAGCGAGTGTCATACTTTGATGACCGCTTGTTAATTTATCCGGTTTTCATTTGCTGCTTGACATGACACTTTTCTGCACTGTTGCAAAATTTGGTGATGTTTCAACAGATAACTGCAGAGAATAGATGTATTCATTGATGGTCGCAATGTAGCATGCAGCCTGTGTGTGTTGAGTGCCATGAGCCGGCGGATTGCCTGTACGTATGTCTACCGAAAATATCTATACCCCAAACCCAGCTATCCATGTCTACCGCGTCCGGACATCAACCAAAAAGTGTTGATTTTAGTGCCAAAAAGGCCATTTTATGCGCCAAAATGATCAAACTTCCTCATATTTTTACCAATATGCAGAAAATTAACCTTTTAAAGTCTATTTTAGCATAATTTTCACCTATTTTTATACCTCTAGTCTTGACCTCTGGACCAACACCTCCAAATCGGCACACCCGGCCAGCTATCTACGCATGTCTACCGAGCTGGACCCCTCCAGGTATCTATGTCTGCCACCCGGACCAAGTGCATCACTGATTCAACATCAAAGCCAAGCGCAAACTCACAGTTCTTTGAGGAACGTGGCGAGCGGCTGCGGATAGTTGGAGGCGTCCTTGCTGCCCAGCGCTGCGCCTGGATGCGTCAGATTGATGCGCAAATACGTAAAATCGCCCTCCACTGACGTGCTGACGTTCTGCAGAAAATAATAAGTTTTCGAACGAAAATTGTTGCGACACGCTGTTACAACACACATATCAAAAAAGAGAGTAGTTTAGATTCTGAAAGAGCGCACCTTGATCATCGAGATGTGAAACGGAACGGGCACGCCGAAAATCGGCAAGATCACAGCTTCGTGCCGTCGATCTGAAACGATCGGCATCAGAAAGTTTGGCAAACACGTTCCATATGAAACATTTGGCAAACAGTTTCAACATAAAATATATCTAAAATATGCGCTTGCAGCAGTATTGTAGTTGCGGTTGGGTTGGGGTTAGTACCCCTCTGCTAGCAAGGTAGCCAGCAAAAACGGCAAAAATCTTCAGTTTCCAAAAATTGCAAAAAAACGGGTTTTTTATGGTTCCCTTTGTTTTGAAACATTTTTTGCCATACTCCCAGACCGGCTAGGTAGACAGTTCGACGTGGTGCGCTAGCCCTAACCAGCCAGCTGCAGCTGGCCACCAGCCCAACTACGCCACTGGCTCGTAAATCCTCCAGACTTACCAACGAACACCTGACATTTCTTCACCTCCTCCTCATCGGGCATGCTGCTGGTGCCTTTGTAGGCCGACGTCGACTTTTTCACTTTGACTTCGTCCTTTGTGCCCGTCGTGCTCGCCAGTCGCTCCTTCGCGCGTTCGTTCAACGCAATCGACAGACGCTTCTGATTCTCTTTACGTTTGTCGTCGGTGGCCTTCTTCTGCAATTTCCCGTTATGATCGTTGATTTGATTTTGGCGTCCCTTAATCGCATGTGGTAAGCACAGTAGCACAAAAATACTGCGATACCGACGTTTGCTGATAAATGAGCATTAGATGCGATTTTGCGATGGACGTGTTTTTCAAGCAGGATTTGCGTTTGGATTTACCTGGCGCTGGAGGCGCAAAAGTGCAAAAAGGTACCCGTGGCAGGCGTAAACATAGGAACCGAAGTGCCAAACCTAAATATGGGAATAACCGCCAACATGAGAGAAAATCCAAAAAAGTGAACGATGGTTGCTCTTCATGTTTGCGTCTGTGCAAAGCTTTCTGTTTACGCTAGCGCAGGTTTGTGCAGTTTAGTTTGTCCGACTCGAAACAAAGCAAAAACACAATTACAGAATGCAACGAAGCAACAACATATACGCATGCCACAAAACATTTCGTGCCGCACCGATTGACGAATGCGATTGCGAACACAAATGTCAACGTCAACACATGGCCACAAGCGTTCAGAGAAAATCTTGATTGATGAATGACTAGACACCAAACACACCCTTGTCTGATCGTGCAGCACCAGCGATCGTTTGCCGCGTCCCAGTGACTCGTCGATGTTCTCTTTATTGTTGTCGACTTCGGTCGTGTCGTCTTTGTCTTCCTGAGGTGAAGCCGGATTGTTTGGAACAGATCCAAGTCAGAACTGAATGCGATTCTTGTGACACAACGATGATGATACATTTTAATCTGATCCAAAGAAAAATTCCTGTGTGCAAATCCTCACAAAAAAACGCCCAACACCAACACTAACGGTATATCGAATGGAGATGCTTTTCAACTTTTTCTTCGCCGCGTCTGTCAGGCACTCGGTGTTTTCCTGCAGCAATGAAGACAATGATTATGACGGCATATCAGAGGGCCAATGCCATGACAGCCAATCTCATTGTGCCAATCACCACACAACGACACGCACCTCTCCAACGAGCACCGTGTCACTGACGAGCAACGCGACCTTCTTTCCCGCTTCATCCTTGCTGCTCGTATTGTCCAGATCCGTCACGCCCATGTGGATCACGAAGCACATGTCTGTGATTGATGCGCTGCTTCACATTCTGTTCAGTTACAAACCAGCCGCAGCAACTCCACCACATCATATCAACAAACGCAAACGTTCCACACATTTTCTGTGCACATGTAGAATGTAGAATACGGCTTATCTGGAGGTTCGTTATTGTACAAGTTATAGAATACAAAAATTGTCATTATTATTCGTCGAACGTCGCACATTTCAGCCGAAAAACAAAAATTACGAACAAAAAAACAGGAGCGCCGGTCGACGGGGGCAATATTATGTTATTATTGTATCAATATTATGTGATATCACAATCACAACAAGCACTCAATTTAATGACTCACTGAGTCGAACTTTCTCCGTGTTCTTGGCACTGATCAGCATGTGGCTGTCGCGGAACATGAGACCGGTCGCAAAACTGGAATCCACAAAATCTAGTCCTGGCATTTGAAAAAATGAAACGCTTCTCAATCGTAATAAATTTTTCAAAAAAGCTGCCCACCCGAAAGACTTCGTCAATTTCGGCACCAACGACGAGTTCTTTTCGCGCACCACGCTCACACCGGCCTCGAACGCCTCGGAGATCGGCGTACCAGGACGAAGCGCATCGATGACGGCTTGCTCGGCCGCGACTAGGATCTGTGAATGAACATACATTTAGTTTAGTTTATTGCGTCGGCACCAACTCAATAATACGTAAATAAGAAGATTAAGTGAAAGAAGCATAATTGCTAGACCGTGTGTGGAGTTTACGGACATGAAAATAAATACAAAACAGGGTGTGCTAGTAACGGTGGGACCTCCAAATGAACATGCATAATGCTGATAAAGTCGAAAACAAAAAATTTTTGTAAAAATTTACTCAATTTACATAAAAACGTGTACCTCGTACGCCTTCTCAACCGATTCATCAGGCACGAGCATCATTGTTCGGGACAGATTCGCACAATAATCCTTGTAACGTGCACCAAGCGACGAACAGATGGACGCAAAGTGCATCGGTTTGTTGTCGCTGCAAGATTGGACACCAGTAGTATTGGCATCACAGGAGCCCCAAACAATTTTGCTCAGGGCTTGGCCTGGGCCCAATAGTAAGCCTAAGCCTGACTAAAAGGGAAGTCAATTAATCATGAAACTGGGCTAGGTTTTCCCAAAATGCGTTGGCCATCATGGGGTCAGCAATTAAATAT
>JASAMV010002733.1:0-27702 GCA_030248065.1 Rhynchonema sp. JSB1_4 | reverse complement strand
ACTGACTCTGGTTTAGTGCGCGGTTGCTTGTGGCTGTGCTGCGCTTGCACAAAGCGTATTCTCAGGTGGTGGTGGTGCTTGTGGCACGCATAACGAGCGACTTTCGGGTCATCATTGGCGGGTTTCGGCTCTTACCGTCTAACCCTTGGTTTGCGTCCGGAGCCATCGTCGTAACTTTGTGCAACCGCGCACTGTTCAATAAAGCGATCACTGCGGCAGCAACTTACGTTTCAATCGACCTACATACAAGTCGTTTTGGGACATTTTGGTGTTTGGTGGTCTGCAGATCCGTGCGCTGCGTCTCTGACGAGGGCTGGAGTCGAAATCCGCCATAGTGATCTACGCGTTATGCGTGCCAAGAACCCCATGACGGTTTGACCGTTTTTTTCTTTGCAGCAGCCAGCTGGCTATCGTTTCATGTTCGACTGCACCGACCGTCTCCTGCTGATGTTCGGTATCCTGGGCGCACTGGCTGTCGGCGTCAGCTATCCGTTGATCGCTATTTTGATCGGCAAATCGTACGGCGCACTGGTTGAACAGATGAAGTTGCTGTCAATTATCAGCGACGGCGACGCTGATGTTTCAACCGCCGCTGTTAATTATACAGCGTATGATAATCAGTCTCGGTGTGTCTCTTTGGGGTTTTCTGGTGCGTTCGCACTGACGATGACCTGCTGCACCGCGCGACTACACCACGTAAGATGACAAATTTCATTCAATCCACTCTTCAGTTTCTTCAGCACAATAGCGACTGTGCACACATACGAATCAACAATCGCCGTCCACAGTCTCCAGATCGCGGTGGTTGGTTGCATCACCGGCATCGCTTCATACGTGAATGTGAGTGACAGCAATCGTCTCGGGTTACGGCCTGTTCCCAGTGAGTCCGGTTGCGGCGACCGCATTTGAGTTCTGCGGTGCCGCAAACGAGTTTGAAAAGTTTTGCGGCATGCGCCGTGACGTTATGCCAATCGATAGTGTATGCTAAAGTGTGTGTTCGTACAACTTTCACATGACTTCATATACTGTACACAAACAGCTGCGGCACCGCAGATGACCAACTCCAACACTGGGTAAAACCGAGTGGGGCTGCCTTTCGCGGCAGTTTTCAGTGGAAACCGCATTGTGCAGGTTAAAAAACCGCACCGCAACCGCAGAAAACGACCTCCGTCACTGGAAACACGCCTCAACAGGCACTTAGGCCTGGGTATTACAGTCGTTGGCAATCAGATTGTTCATGGGAGACGTCTCCTCGGAATGCGTTCATGTTTTTCGAAAGAGGACACAGTTTTAGAAATTCGTCTAAATCTGTTGTATTAAACGCAACTGTCTGTGCAAGCAACACCCGTGTGCTTGCTTGCTAACACGACATGAAATTGGAATAGAGGATACAAAGCCAAAAATAGCTCGATGAAATCAGTACAGAGTTGGTAACAGCACACTTGGAAGCTATAAGCGCTGGGTGCTTTGATTACAACGACATCCCGCCGCGTTGTTTGCGTGAAACACTGACAGTTGCGTCGACCGCATTGGTATATGTAAGGAAACTTACTTAACCCATGTACTACATATACAGGAAGTACCGCAAATTTCAAATGCAACAAAACAAACAGAAAAAACCACGAGCTCATGAGACACCATGAAGCTGACTCGGCCGGATCCAATAATGTTTCTGTTCCACGTGTTTCGAATTGTTTCGAAAACAGTGGAAACAGATTTTGTGCGTGCTTTGCGTTGCCGATTCTCTTTATTTTGTGTCCGAAACACATCGAAACACATGAAACCGGGAACATTATTAATGGATATGGCCAAGACAGTTTCAGCTCGCAGCACCGGCTTCTCATGAGCTGATTGGTCGGACTATATACAGTATAATACAGGTGCTGTCATTGGAACTGTTCGCGGCGCGTCAGGTGTCTCGACTGCGTGTGACGTATCTGCGCACGATGCTCGCGCAGCCGGTCACCTGGTTCGACCAGCGCTGTGCCGCCGACACGATCAGTCGATTGAGCGAGTTAGCCGGTCATTTGTTCCGCATTTGCAGCTGCCGAGGTTAAATATTACTTGGGAAAAGACTGATTTCCCACCGTGAAAATTTTTTAACCATCTGCAGAGCACATCGATCACATTGTCCATTGTTTTTGTGTTATATGTACGTCTGTCTGAGTGGTGTCTCAGCGCATAAGAAGCTACATAGTCCATCCATCAGCTCTTACACTTTTTGTCAGCTGAAAAGCTTGACAGGATCCAGTGCTGATCCGGTTCCGGTTGGCTTACGAAAAAGAAAAGAAAGAGAAATCGGTTTTTATTTTATTTTTGTGCGCCGATTTCTCTGACATTGCCTTGCGGAGGAACAGTTTTTCACAACGGAACCTGAACCTCCCAAACAAAAGTGCCATGAGCTGATGGATCGACTATACTGTACATAGTTGCTGTTTTTTGCGTTTGACTGATACGCCATTCATCTCAGGCAACCGTTGCCAATCGAGCCGTGCAAAAGTGTGTTGAGTTCCCGGTCATACCTTTTTTGCAGTGATCTGGATCGGGTGCGCCAAGGTATCGGCTATCAGTTGTCGACGGTGATAGCGTCCGGCACAAAGGTAGATGTCGCGTCTGGGAAAAAGTTGATGGATATATGATGCCTGATTTTTCAAGGTAATGTAGGTGGTCGCCTGCATCATCGTCGGCTTCGTCTACAGCTGGCGGATGACGCTCGTCGCGCTGCCGTTCACAGCTGTTGTTGTACTGGTCAACATTGCGTCCAACAAGGTGTTATACAGTCTGTCCGCTTTATAGTGGCACTCTTTACAGTGGAACCCATCATATTTGACATTTTTGCAAGCCAGGCGCTCGGTCTGCATGTATGCATAGTTATAAGCTCGTTATCACCATTTTGCTCATGCGTTGTTATGACAGAAAATACTAGCTGGTTTCGATCAAGTCACTTTAATGGCGTAGACTGCATGTATGTGTATAATAAACACAACTCTCTGTTCATCACATCGATCGCGGGACCGCACCATTTCGTTCAGGGTACTAGAGAACGGCAACTGATCGGGTAACGGTATGTACATTAGGGGCCCAAACCCAGCATAATCGATGGCCGACACCCGCCCCACTAGTGGCGCAAAGCCAGCTTCTGCTATATGCAGTGGGAGAAAAATAGTGACGAACTTTGCATTTTTCTATCAGGTGGTTGTGAAGAAAGCTGTGCAGGAGAGGCAACTGTACGCGAAAGCGGCTGGCGTCGTTCAAGAGGCGCTCGCAAACATTCGCACCGTGACTGCCCTCAACGCGCAGACACAAGTGGCTGACGAGTTCCGTGAAGTTTTTGATATGATAATGTGCATCAGGGCAACTTTTTGTCATCATGCGCTGGCTGCTTGCCGTGATCCTGGCACTAGGCGATGTTGTGCAGTGTACATAATAACGGGGAGCGCAAGTATATACATTCCAAATCGTTTGCGAACAAAAAAAGTTACTTTCTTCGATTGAGGCTCGAACTCAGGTCCTCCGCCTAACTGGGGCTTTGCTCTGCCATCCAGTTTTTACTGTCGTTTTGCTGTGCGCTTAAAAAAAACAGCAAACACCTGTCCTTCTCTACTTTTCTGTTTGCAGGTATCAGCAACGGCTCAGAGAAGTATTCAAAATCGGGTTGAAATTGAACAGCTTGGCCGCTACAGGGATCGGCTTCTCCTATCTGATCCTTTTCACCGGCGCTGGAATAATAATCTGGTTGGTTGAACATTCCGTACATAATTGAGTGGCAAGTGATACAATAAGAAAGCAAGCCTTTCTCTCGAGCTTTTTATCAATAATAACACTGATATGGGTTGACAAATACAATCGGCCCATATCACTCTCGAGCTTTTTATCAATAATAACACTGATATGGGTTGACAAATACAATCGGCCCGTATCACTACTCCTCCTTCCGCCAGGGGAGGTGTACCAAATGGAAGATAATCTCAAATACGATCACAATATCACACTATCACTCAAATATCACGTGGCACACACAATACACACATCAATAATAAAATCACAATTCGCAACACATTTACAGGGCAACACATTCACGCTAATGCACAAATCACACGATTCAAATTCAGCAACAATATCATACCGTTCACACAAAATAACACATTTCAACATATAAAACATCTCACCGCCAAATAATTTTTTTTGTTTTTATATTTTTTAAATTTTTTTTGTTTTTTTATGTTTTCTCAGTGCACAACACCTTTCTCAATTCGGGGCTCCCCCAACTTTCTCAAATCTCCATTTCATTCACTCTTTGTTCTTCGTTCTTCTTGTGCCACCAACAGCAACGGGCCGCGCCCTGGCACACGCGAAGTCCCGAGGACTCGCTACCTCGCAGAAATCCACCAATAAGAAAGCAAGCCTTTCTCTCGAGCTTTTTATCAATAATAACACTGATATGGGTTGACAAATACAATCGGCCCATATCACTACTATACTTATCGGTGCGTGAATGTGCGACAATGGGATCGCAATCGTGGTTTCCTTCAGGTGTGAAATAACTGCGCCTTCATGCAATCGCTCAAGTCCAAAGTTAACCATGACATTTTTTCTCCGCGTCGTTTCGTGCACCTGCTGAGGGTGGACTTAGGCTGAACCAGAATCCGGAAATATTTCCGGTTTCCGGATAAACTTTTATTCCGCGGTTTGCAGAAATATTTCGGAACACGAGACTAACTTTTAATAAGATTTCACCTCGCTTGTGTTTTGCAAAGCACGACTGTTCCGCTATTATCGAATTTTATTTGCCATCCGGAACCCGGAAATATTTCCGGAAAGCACGTTCGGTGTTCCGCATCCGAAAAAAGATAAGATTTTTTGAAAATAAATCACTCAGCGTTGTTTTCGAAATTATTCATCACCCAAGAGACTTTTACAAGAGTTTCCATTGCTCAGCAACCTAAAATTTCTGAAATGGTGTTAAAGCGGCCTTATCCCCAAAGGTGAACTCCTTCGATCTTTTAGGTACGGATACCAGCTGATCGACGAAAATCACAAGTTCGATGCGGCCGTTACCTACACGGTTCGGCAACCAATTTTATTGTCCATTTTCGCATCGTTATTACAAAAAAATCGAGCATTGAAGTCACGTATGTGCATCTTTCACAGGTATTTTTGGCCGTTCTTGAAGGCGCGCTGATTTTTTCGTTCGTTGCTGAAGCGATGAGTGTAGTTGCAGCCTCGTATGGCGCGTTGAGACCGATTTTGGATATGATAAACAACGTGAGCAATAGCCACAATTGTCATTATTCGTTTGAGTGACAAAGAGACGGAAACATGACGCACTTGTGGTCGCTCACAGCGGACCAGCGACGCAGAGCCAGCTGCTGTTGATGACAAAATGAACGATCCGCCATCGGTTGTTGGGAAAGTACAACTGACAAATATCGTGTTTTCATACCCGTTGCGACCTGAGATTAAGGTAAAGAAGTTTGTATTTGACATATAAATAGTATAATATTCGACAAACGTGAGCTCAAAGTCGTCGGATTGTTTCAAGCTCTGCAATTAGCTGGACAGTGCTGTTGTCTTCAAGGATCCGGGTAAAAACCACTTCTGACAGGTGCTGAATGAGCTCAATGTGACACTTGATGCTGGCGAACGTGTGGCAATTGTCGGTGCGAGCGGCAGTGGCAAGTCGACCATTATCAGCTTGCTACTCCGACTGTACAATCCGCAGAGCGGCCAGGTGCACACATATTATACTCATACATAATACGTCAACTTCAATGATATATCCTACCAACTCATCTCTGAGTGGGACTGCCACACTTTAATTAACGCAGATATTTGTCGATGGCACCGACATTCGTGACTTCGGTCTATTTCGTCTTCGCCGCTTGTTTGGCGTCGTTGCGCAGGTAAACTGCTTTGCATGGTTATCGCAAAAAAATTGACCCTGTACTTAATTTAGTTAATAAATGTGCAATATAGTGCCTTCATCAGTGATATATATGTCGTTCAGGAGGGGGATTGGGGGTGGTATGGTGTATTGGAAACGGTCGGGGACAAATTGGGGCATGGAAAATCCTTTACTTTGGAAGAAGTACCAACTAATTTTTTGATCATCAGAAGCACTGAGCAGTGTTCGTCTGGAAATGTCATTATCGTCGGTTGCTTGCCTCATAAAACGCTATTCTGAACACTTTAGGACCACTTTTGGCACATTTAGAAAACTTTTTCAGTCACTTTCAGAAACCCCGGTCGGCTCGGATTTTGGAAAAAAGCCCTGGATTGTTTTTTTGTTTTTTTTTCGAACACGAATCTGAAGTTTTTCTGCGCTGGGCATGACAAACTTTCGATTTATCACCGACACCGTCTCATCCGAATGCGTTTCGCTCTCGCACAGGAGCCATTCCTGTTCGATGGCACTATCGAGGAGAACGTGCTATTCGGCAAGCCAACAGCGAATGATGCTGATCTGATCGATGCTTTGAAGCTGGCCAACGCCTATGAGTTTGTTCGAAAGATGCCACTTGTTAGTGCGTGCATATCTTAGGGCGGACTTAGGTTGAACACGGAACACGGAACACGGAAATATTTCCGTGTTCCGTATTCCGTGATAAAATTTTGAAAATCACGGAACACGGAAATATTTCCGTGCACGGAAATATTTCCGTGCTCCGTGTTCCGTGATATTTTTGAACATCACGTAACACGGAAATATTTCCGTGCACGTAAATTTTTCCGTGTTCCGTGTTCCGTGATAACTTTGAAAATCACGGAACACGGAAATATTTCCGTGTTCCGTGATTTTCAAAATTATCACGGAACACGGAACACGGAAATATTTCCGTGTTCCGTGATTTTAAAAATTTTGTCACGGAACACGGAACACGGAAATATTTCCGTGCACGGAAATCCATGAAACTGGTTTGTATGTAAATTATTTCCGTGTTCCGTGTTCCGTGTTCAACCTAAGTCCGCCCTGATCACCACTTGCGTCTCAAAAAAAACTAAGTCTGTGTGGAACTCAGCCACAAACTTACAATTTAGAGGGCTGCCCTCCGCTGTGTTGTCACCCGAATGTTTTGCCCCTCGCTGTCACCTGATATGTTTTGCCTGTATCCGGAAGATCGCCCAAACGTACCTAATACGCGGTGAATGGTTTATACATTGTCGCACACACAACTGAAAAACATTTTATGCATTGCATTTTCAACCAGCCTTTACCGTGTTACCCTCGTGACGAGTCAGAATATACTGCAATGAGTTCGAACGCTAGCCGGTAATTTCAATAGCACCACAACAGTGTAAAAAGGCATTTCTAGACCGAATAGCAGACACACAGGGATTGCAAACTCGAGTCGGCGAGCGAGGCATGCAGTTATCGGGTGGTCAGAGGCAGCGAATAGCGTTGGCGCGTGCCATCATTTCGAATCCGAGCGTTCTTCTGCTGGATGAAGCGACCAGCTCGTTAGATGCAGCCAGTGAGGCTGAAGTCGTCAGTGCTATAAAACAGGTACTGAAGAGTGCCAAATCAGTCCCCTGAGGCCTTATTTGAGATTTTAAAATAGGAAATTTCCGTGATGCCAAGCCGCAAGCGGGTTATTCGGAAAACTTTCGAACAGATTTCCCACTGTGGGCTTATTCGAGATATTGTTGCACGATACTAAGTCCAACGCCTATTGAATAGTTATGTATCTGGTTTTCTTTCTTCTAAAGTTTACAAACGGAACAATTGCCTGCGTTCGGGTCGGGCGGGTACTTTACCACCACCCACACGTGCTCCTTATCATGAAAATTAGACTGTTGACGCGTTCTTAGGCTTAGGCTTAGGCTTAGGCTTCGTGTTTTTGGATGTAAAGTAGTGCATTATAATATGTGTCCTTCCGGCACGAAAAAATCTTCTTCCCACATATGTAAGACCCCCTCGGGGCTTATTCGGAGAAGTTCCGAATGAGACCCCAGTGGGGAACTGGGGAATTCGGTGGAATTGTCTGCCTACCTCTCATGAATTACTAAAGCAGTGATGTCGACATACATCCAGGGTTGGGCAAAAAAAACGACGGCGTTTTTTCTTAAAAACGACTTTTTTTTAAAAAAACGCCTGGGTAGTTTTTCGTTTTTTTTAAATCCTGAATTTCCTTGATTTTCCCTGATTTTTCAAGGAAAGTACCCTGATCTTCAAGGAAAATCAATTTTTTGTCCCATTTTTTCAAAAAATTTTCGACCAATTTTTACTTTGTCGAGATACGTCGATATACGGAGTTTGACTTTCAGTGATGACCCCGGCCAAAGTTGGTCCCATGGTGCGGGTTTGATATGGGAGCTTAACAACTCGCTCGAAATGGGTTGAAACCTGTTTATTTTGCCTCAGAACACATAGAATTACTTCATTTAACCACGTTTTCTTCCCAACATGAGCGTTTTCCAATTTTTTGGGGGGCATATTTTGGTCATCTGGGCGTTTTAAAAAAACGTTTTTTTTAAAAACGTTTTTTTAAAAAAAACGATTTTTTGGAAAAAACGTTTTTTGCCCAACCCTGCATACATCTTCGTGCGTATGCACGAGAAGCAATACAGATCAGCGGTGTACGCTTCCGTTCTGCACGGAGCAGTTCAGTTGTGAAAATGACACAGGAAGGATGAATAAGATGTTCAGAAGAAAACAAGAACTATCCCACAGCAGTATTTTTGTCCATTTAGGATAGTTTTTGAGCTGGTGTATCACACTTCGGGTGAATAAAGACGTTCAGAAGCCTTGCTGAAATGCCAGCATGAGCTTCGTATACATTGAATTTTAGGAAAATGTTGATCTGATCGAACCTGCACAGTACAAACGCAGGTGTCCGTCGGTCGAGCAACAGTCACAATCGCGCATCGACTTTCGACCATACGAGACGCCGACCGAATACTTGTGTTGAGAGGGGGCCACATTGTCGAACAGGTAAAGCCGTGTCGTTTGGTCAACGTGTCTGTGTGCTTGCCATCTACGTGGTTCACTCACCACAATATTCAACAATCTGGCATAATAGTTTTTCATCCAAACTTTCTGTACATACAACGTTGGCTCAGGGTTGTGTTGGTATCAAACTTGGGCTTCTGTTACAGGCCCAGGTAGGTGTGCTTCAGAGTAGGAATTCTAATACATAGTGTAACCTATTCAATTGCAAACAGCAAGTGTAGCGAATGATCCAGGGTACATTTCAAGAACTGGTTGATCGACAAGAGGTGTTTTACGAAATGGTGCTGGCCCAACAAGGCAATGCGTGGAAGACAGCACACAGTCACGTAAGTCACCGTTTTTCTACTCTGCCGCTGAAAGGGTTCGCTGAGTGCTCGTTCCATCTATTGGAGTGGAGTTGTATTTTTGCACAAAATTGGCAAAAAACAAACATTTTTGGCCCAGGTTGCTAACAAAACTGGTGCTATAGAGAATGTTGTCGCAAATGCGCTCGTCGATAACCAGGATATTCATGTTGGCACTGCAGCACATGAAACGAACAGAACGGTTAGCTTAGACTTTATTGTCAGATCGGATTGTCCTGTGATGAAAACCTTAAATGGGCACTTCCAAATGGGCCTTGTCGGGTCGCAAGTTTGCAAATTCCTAATTCATATTGACACTAGTCTTTACAATTCCATTCCCGTTCCAGGAATCCGGAAGCGCTTTAAAAATGTTGTTGCAACAGTCCTACCCAGCGTTGTCGGTTGGTATTATCAGTGCTCTGCTAACAACGGCCGCTCAGTTGTACAGTGTGGTGCTGTTTAGTGCGTCGTTTGAGGTGATCACGGGTGTCACGGACCAAACAGCTGGTAACAAAACAGCGGGGTGGCCAAAACAGTGGCTTTCGACAGGCCGCAGCCATTTAAATTTGCTGAGGGCAGTGGCCTAAACCTAAGCCTAAGCGCAAGCCAGCCTAAGTAGAAAGATAGTTGCCTTCAGTACCCGCTCTTTTGTCCACCGCTGCTTTGTGCGTATCCCCCTGTCTCAGAGCAGCAAAACTGTATCCAGAGACATTCCCAAATTTGTCCTGTATGGTTCTTCAGGTGTACAGTGTGCAAGGAGCGCAAGTTGTGCGAGATGCGGTACAGGTTGCGTTACAATACTCGGTCACTGGCGTTGCTCGATGGCTTTTCTTAACCGCCGTGGTAGGCAGTTGATGACCATCGTTTGAAAAATTGTCACCACTCACTTGTGTGGACACGCACTCAGTCAGTTTCGGGAACCATTGTTTGCGTGTGCGGACAGAAAAACTTCGGTTTCTCAACAGCGACCTATGCACGCAAATTCCAATTTAAAATGAAAATTAGAAACAAACCCACCTGAGGCCATTTTGTCGTTCCAGCTGATTGCGTTTGGCGTGGCCGGCGATCAGATGGCCAGTTTGTTGCGACGGCGTCTGTTCGAGAACTTCCTCAACAAACCGATCGGTTACTTTGATGATCCGACGCAAACGACCGGCCGCAACATGGCCTTCTTCACGGTGCATCCATCGAACTTGAGAAGTGTGCGTTCTTTGTATAGTGTTTCCTTATTACACTGATTCAAACAACCAATCAACGTGCGATCAAGTTGCTCCTAGCTAAGGTCGAAATTGTGGGATTCACTTTGAAAATGCAAAGAAAGAGAAAGCAGACGTCACAGGCCACGTAAGCAGCCGGCGTGGCGGCGTGCATGTCACGTGTGATTTCTCTTTCTTTGCATTTTCAATGCGAATCGTGGGTTGATGATTTGCGTCAATGTCTGAACAATTAGCCGAAATCACACCCAGAATTTTCCATTGTGAATGCAAAAGCGTGCGCGAAAAGCGGGCCCGCTAATCCGCAACCCGCTAATCCACTAATCCGCTAACCCGCTAATCCGCTGCATTGTGAATGCGGCCTAAGATACAGGCATGTATTATACGAATGTTGTCAACTGGCTGTGTTTCGTGCAAACGCAGCAGCACGTCTACAGTCGTCAGCGCACTGGATCTCACTGTCGAAGTGTTGCTTATGGACTATCTTGTCAATCCCGATCCCGATCCCGGGATCCCGGGTTTTCAAAACCGGGATCCCGATCCCGACACTTTCTTGATCCCAATCCCGATCCCGATCCCGGGATTAAAAATGAATCCCGTTCGAACACTGATTGGCAACCCTCCATTTTATGCTTTTCGTCGCGTTCATTCAGGGCTGCCTCCCATAAGATCGTTGCGCTGTACCTAACCTGAGAGCTTTGTGTAATGTCAAAAGTGAAATTTTGCCCCCCAAGACACTACGCGCGGTAGACACTCAGCCAACTGCAAGTTGGCACGAATCACGCGAGGTAGTTGCGTTGACAACAATAGCATTAGCCAACATAACTTGATGAATAGGTTGCGCAACTATGCAACCATCAGACCGTGTAAACAAGCCACAGAAATGTTCCTATTACAGATGATCGTGCGACTTAGCGCGCTGCTGCGTGGTTTCCTGTTCGTCATTTCGTTGTTGATGATTGCGTGGTGGCTCGGCTGGCGTTTGGCATTGTTGATCACGGCCGTTGTGCCGCTGATTCTCTTGGTCACATTTGGACCGACAAGCGCCAAAACCAAACTCGACGCCGACAAGAGATCATCACACGATGCAGCGCCGGGCATCGCGGTTCGGTTGCGATATTGTTCCAGTTTGACTATGGGTGATATTTTCGAAACGGTGTAAAGGTAAGTTGGGTGTAAAGGTCGGTGGAAAGCTCGGTCGACACCTCGGTGTAAACTTGAAACATTCCACGTTAATAACAGGCAATGTTTCACGTTTACACCGAGCTACGTCGACCGAGCTTTCGACCGAACTTTACACCGACCTTTACGCCCAACTCACCTCTACACCGTTTCGAAAATTCCACCCAATGATTATGTATATTTTCGCACAATCCCCATAGAAGAGCAGTGAAAGCATCTGAGTTGTCTTGTGGTATTGCACTTAGAAAACAAAAGCCTGGCAAGGTGACGAAATAGATAAAGCTCATCCTCTACAATCCCGGTAGAAATGCTGGAGTCTTAAGGTCGGTTTATACTCTGACTGCCTGGCGGTAGGAGTCAGAAATTTGTGACTGCCCGTTCGGTCAGCTCACGAACGGAGCAAGAACAGTAGACGGCAGGCAGCGGGCAATGGACAGAGCGGAACAGGCAATCGCTACAAGCAATCACTGCCTTGCCGGGCACTTCTGCGTGGTAGTGACTTCTCCGGATTTTGACTTCTACTTCCCGGAAGTCAGAAGTATAATCGCGAGATTGAGGATTCGGAGTCGGAATCCCGGTCGAGCGCTGAACTGAGCTGACGCACAATGGCACCTTGTTACTGTTATGAGCTGCATTCAGACGGCCGCAATCGTGGTTGACAACATTCGTGCCGTCAAGTGTTTGATGTGTGAAGATTTCTTCGCAGACAGGTACCAAACGGAGATCGACGCCGCATATCGGTGAGTCACCAGGGCGGCCATAGGCGTTTTATCCCCGGACAGATCCAGAGGACGAAAAACCAGTTTCTTTCAATCCGGAAACTCGGAAGGCATTTAATCAAAGGGTTATATGGCAAAGCTCGGCAGAAGCACGAAAGCCACGAGTGTACTGTGTACTACAATACGACTGTACTTTGCTTATTTATACATGTACATCGTGAACCTGTGATTTCAATTCACGTTAGATTTTCATGTTTTTCTAACAGGATTTGCCACATTGCCTGCGGGCGTTTGCATTCACCTGGCACTGGAGGTGCAAAAACTCAAATAAATAAATAAAAATACTCAAAATGGCAACTTGCAATTATGCCATAACCAATTTTTCAGAGAGACGGCCAGGAAACTAAAGTTCATCACCGCCGGCTATTCGTTTGACGGGCTGCACTTTGCCTTTTTTGCCGCCGTCCTACGGTATGGCAGCTACGTGATTGCGGCAGAAATCATGCAACCCATGCGCGTGATACTGTTAGTTAACAATAATTAGCAGGGGTATTTAATTTTTTTTTAATGTTGTCGCATTTTTTGTTATGAGAGGTCTGGAGGTTTCAAAATTAGAAAATAATGCCTCTCGGTGTGGTGTGAGCGGTGTATATCCTTAGGAACATATTTTATACGCGCTGGGATTGGTCGCACAATGATCATATAAGAATTCATCAAATCAATCCTGATTTTCAGGTTTGGTCACTCTTAACCACTGTGCTATTTGTTATTCTCACAAAACATTTTCATCTGAAAATGATCCAGCAGAGCACCCACGTTGCTGCGGGTCAGAACCATTCTACTGACTGCATTCTTTGTGTGTGATCAAGCAACGCAACGTCATTGCCCGTCACTTTCCTGCTTAACGATTCAGGAAAGAAATTTGACCAATTCTTATGAAGTCATTGTGCGACCAATACCAATACGTACAGCTACATGCTACACCAACATCACGCATGAAATAATAAAATTACCACGGAAATCTAACTATTCGGATATGAATTGGCTGATCCCCCAGGCCCCAGTATTGTTTAGCGGCCGACCTTCTGGTGGCATAATCGGGAGCGGCCAATTTCGGCCACTGTCCTCTATAAACAGTGGTAATTATGTATGTGCAAGGTTGAGGTCAGCTCAGGTAGGGACCAAAATACATGGCTTTCAAGCATATCCACTTTACACAGGGTTCCATCCATATCACAAAGAGTGTCACCAAAGAGCTGGCCATATTTGCAGCGCTCTCAATTTCGTCTTCTTCTGCACAATCGTCGGCGGCATGCTGCTGAAGAACGTACTGGAAGTGCCAGAAGGCGTCCGGGCGCTCAGCGTTATGTTACAACAGCTCAACAGTGGTCCTACCACGCTCGTCAGCAGGAGCAACCGTGCAAAACGGATAGTACGTGTTTGTAAAGCACACCTATATATTTACGGTTATCAAGGGTCAAGTTTGACCGCAATGGCTACCCAACGAAGGGTCGGGTTACGATCGTAGGTACACGAAAGTTGAAAAAATAATCACATAGAGCGTTTTTGAGGTTCATTATACGTTTATGACAGGGCGACTGATCGGGACACAGAAAATCTGTTGTTCAGATTGATACATATAACTACGAAGTTCTTACGGAACGCTTGTGCGCCTGCGCACACCTGCGCAGCCAATTCGGGGACACGAATATGTAGTTCTTCTTCGCGAAGTTTCTTAACAACGGATATCCTTTGCGGGCGGTTTGACTGCACAGTTTAAGCAAAAACAAAGCTACTGTACTCTTACTTGGGGAGATCAGAGAACAAAATCTAACGCGCTGATCATGTTTTATCACCCAATCAGAGGGACTGGGAATTTATTCATTGTTCTCCCAAAGAACGATGTGCAGTTAAAGTGATACAGCCTACGTCTTCAAACTGTATAATACGAATAATAGAACTGAGAATACCCCGCGATTGTTTTCAGGCCCTGTCGGGTCAGATTGTGTTCGACAACGTTTGGTTTTCGTACCCAGCACAGCCGAACGTTAGCGTGCTGCAGGGAATCAATCTAACCATCGAAGCTGGGCAAACGGTGGCACTGGTCGGAGCGTCCGGATGTGGCAAGAGCACCATCATTTCGCTCATTCAACGTTTTTATGACGCCCAACGGGGCCGAATTGTCCGTTTGACCAGCGTTCTTTGGCTTTTATTCAAAGGAAATTTTTGGGTCCGAATTGCAGCGCGACCGAATGTGGGTCCCCCGGGCGCGAATCTTATGGCGCAATATGTGTATGTACATACTCGAGCTTTCCTGATTTTGAACATTTTATGATCAGCGTAAAAGTTTGCACCAAGAGATCGCTTGGCCACAACTTGAACTTGCGATATTTGGCTTTACTAAGGGTAACCACGGGTACGTGCACAACGTCAATACAATAATTGAATACGGTTAGCGCAGCCTTCAAAACAAAAGTCGGTATTGTAAGGATAGAATTATAATTTTTGATGCTTACTGATGCTACACTATACAAAGGTTACGGCAGGCCACAAGTCACTCCCGCACACTGTTTTGCACCTGTGGCGAAGTGCGCTTTTACCGGGGCTTGATAGTCTCGCTCTGACACTGTGCCATCACAGGTCTTCGGTGCTATATGTGTATGTGGCCCTGGCTGTCCGTCTACAGCAAGTGTCGAGACCCAGGTAGCCGCGGTACTAAAATATTATTTCCAGTTACTCGACAATATCGACATTCGTCAGCACGACGCACACCATCTGCGCAGCCAAATGGCCGTGGTCAGCCAGGAACCGATCCTGTTCAATCGCTCGATCCGTGCCAACATCGTGTTCGGTCTGCCATATTCACCAGATGATGCCGAAGTGATTCGCGCCGCCAAAACGGCCAACGTACATCAGTTCGTGTCGGAATGGCCGCTGGTTGGTCGTGACATACTCTGTATTACAGATGTGCTGCTGTGGACGGCGCCCGTGCACCTTTAGTTGCTCCGTCATCTGAAGCCGTCGCCGTTAGCATTGGTACATATACCCGTGAAACGAAGCAAGACCATACTGCGGTGCGTATATGTATCTATCTGTTTTCGCAAAGCACAGTCGACGTGATGGGGCATACACCGGACCTTGTCCTTTCATTGCGAATTTTTCATATAACAGATTCCATTAAACCCATGGTTTGATCATACCAGAATTCTGCTATACCTCGAACCCATGTTGGTGCGTACAGATACTATAAGGTGGATTGTGCCGCGTGTTTTTGGTTCTGTGTTTCGACCGGTTTTCACAAACGGGTGGTGCACAAGACCATCATCGGTGCGGATGCACCAGATGGCCACGTGGACCGCATCTTAATTCAACGATAGTCGCACGACAACACACCAACAACCAACGCAGGGCTACGACACTGTGGTTGGCGAATCGGGCGTACTCATGTCTACGGGTCAGAAACAACGAGTGGCCCTGGCCCGGGCTCTGGTGCGTCAACCGAAGGTACTCTTGTTGGATGAGGCAACCAGCGCGTTGGACTCACAGAATGAACGGGTACACTGTGCCGACAGTCACTTCTCTTATTTTCTTTTTTATTTAACGCAACGCAATTTAACGTATATTAATGTCTTGTATGTCTTTCTTGTGTTCGTGTGCGCATTCAGGTCGTACAAACAGCGATCGATCGCGCCCGCCACGGTCGCACGTGCATCATGGTCGCACATCGACTGTCAACAGTGCGCACTGCCGATCTGATAATGGTCATTGCAGGCGGCTGTATGGTTGAATACGGTAAGTCATCAAGCCTACAGAAACCGAATTACATAGGTATACTATACATCTAAACTTACACCTAAGCTTAGGCCTGATCTACAGACATACCGGAACACGTACAACACATTTTTCCCACTGTTTTCCTACCTGCCTGGCGGTTGATATTGTCCACACCTGCACAATGATCCGATGCAGTACGTATGCGACATTAAGTTGCCGATGATTTGATTTTGTCGTAAAATTTTGATATAAACTTCTGTGGAACGGGACCGAAATGTTTTCAGCCGCATATGACGTAATGTTGGTTTCTTCAGATGATTCCGTATCTTTTCGGTCCAGCGTACTTTTCGGTCCACCAGGACTTTTCGGTCCATGTAACCTTTCGGTCCAGGTGATTTTCGGTCCACTCACTTTACGGTCCAAGTACCTTTCGGTCCATGTACATTTAGGTCCAGGTACGTTTCGGTCCAGGTACTTTTCGGTCCAGGTACGTTTCGGTCCAGGTACTTTTCGGTCCAGGTACCTTTCGGTCCAGGTACTTTTCGGTCCAGGTACCTTTCGGTCCATGTACTTTTCGGTCCAGGTACCTTTCGGTCCTGGTACTTTTCGGTCCAGGTACCTTTCGGTCCAGGTGCTTTTCGGTCCAGGTACTTTTCGGTCCACAACATCTGTTTGAATTCCTGTGTAAAATGCGCATACTACTTACAGAGTCATCATCGATGGTCCAGACTTACAGCTGCGTTGAATTATGCGGCTAACCAAGTCGACTTTGGTAAATGTTGGCTAGCGTAGTGCAGATCATAAAATTGGTTAACAGTATGGTGATTCTCATGCCAACTTCTCGTCAGTGTGGAATCACACGTTGATTCAGTGGTACCCAGTGACCAGCTTTTTTGCTCGTGCCATATTATTATCCTTCAACAAAGAACGTATACAAACGTTATATACGTAAAGTAAAACTACGCCAACACGAGCCCGATTTCGGAGCAAGCAAAATGGTGAAACATTCATGACGTGGCTGCTGATTTGGGAAACGTTACACGTTGTGGCATACAACATGGAGCATGATGATTTTCTCTTTCTGTGCGTTTTGCAAGTTCACCACCTCCGAAATCGGGCTCGTGTTGGCGTAGTTTGCCTATATACAAACGAAGTGCAGGCAGAGATGTGGTGTTGCATAGTTGAATCTGGTACAACATTTTATGTCCATAAGCATAAATCATCTGCAGAGGAATAAACCGGGGACTGTCTACCTTACTTCGGACGTAAATTCTGCCGGACTCCAGCACCGTTGAGCATTATGCTGGAATCGGTGAAATTTCGCGGTGAAATCTCATTCAACAAGCGACTGATGGGGATTTCGTGTCACAAACAGGGTTGGGCAAAAAAAACGACGGCGTTTTTTAAAAAAAAAACGAGGTTTTTTTTCAAAAAAACGCCTGGGTCGTTTTTCGTTTTTTTAAATCCTGAATTTCCTTGATTTTCCCTGATTTTTCAGGGAAAGTACCGTGATTATCAAGGAAAATCAATTTCTTGTCCCATTTTTTTTCGACCAATTTTTACTTTGTCGAGATACGTCGATATACGGAGTTTGACTTTCAGCGATGACCCCGGCCAAAGTTGGTCACATGATGCGGGTCTGATATGGGACCTTAACAACTCGCTAGAAAAGGGTTGAAACCCGTTTATTTTGCCTCAGAACACATAGAATTACTTCATTTAACCACGTTTTCTTCAAAACATGAGCGTTTTCCAATTTTTTTGAGGGCATATTTTGGTCATCTGGGCGTTTTAAAAAAACGTTTTTTTTTTAAAAAAAACTTTTTAAAAAAACGATTTTTGAGAAAAAAAACGTTTTTTGCCCAACCCTGGTCACAAAACTTGCCTGTTCAAATCACAGGTACGGCGATAATTGTGAAAGATGCGTGTACATTAATCGTTTTTATCTTGCGCTTATGTTTAATTCGCCGATTTTAAGCCAAATACTACACAAAATACGCTCATGTGCGCGTGGCGCGCGAAAATGTTACACTTTTGTGAATATTCGTCGTGAAGTCACTTCAAGGTGCCGGTTCATTTGAGTTTTCATCTTTTTCTGGCATTCGTCTTCACACTTTTGTCGTTGTGACTTGTGTGTCGATACTGGATGCAAACAATAAATTGAAATTGAATTGTGAAGTGTTTCTTCTGGCTGCGGAAGGTTGACAGTTTTCCAGAGTGCACTGTTTGAACTGGAGTTGAAACTGAAGTGACACGCATCAGTCACAAAACGGTCATAAATTTACTCACCACCAGGCTGCAGTACACAGGTGTGCTGTATGTGTGTGCAAGGGGCACCCTGATCTAGCAAGATGCACGTGCATTATTATTGCTTGTCTCTGCTCACTGTATGTGTGTGTGTGTTTGCACACGCAAAGAACAAACATGGGCACACTGCAGCAGTATTGATTAATTATGCAACGCTACCAACACCATTCTGTTTCACCGACCCACCTAAATGATAAAAGCAATCTTTAGACGACCGCTCAGCACAGCTCCTGTGGCCCACAGGAGTGCGCGCTGTAAAGCAAGAGCACAACAAGCGAAACAACACCACACGAGGAGGCGTACGTTGTAGAGGTGCACGCACTGGGGATGAGATGGGTCCGCTTCCAGCTGACACCGCTCTTAGGCCTGTATGCACCCAGTGCAAATTTTTGCAATTTTTAAGTTTGCCGTTATTTTCTGGAACTTGTTTGCTGAGTATTTTCTGATGTTTTGTCTCATTTTTGTTGAAAGATTTGGTTGGCCCTGTTTCCAAAGTTACAATCAGAAAACAAAATCACCAAAAACATATCTCGGCACCGTCAAGCATGAAAAGCGAACAGCGCCCGAAAGTGCCTGCTCACTATAAAAAGTGTATGCTGTGTGTTTTGGTTGCATAAAACTCGTGCGTGATGTTTCACTACCACGCACCACACATCTTCACTGCGCCGTACGTATCAACTCAACTTTGACCGCCAAAAAGTCCCCAAGGGTCACGTGACCAAATAGATTCGGATTCCCCGACCCAAAGCACCCCCTTGACCCACCAAATTGTTTTTCCAGCCTGAATCTATCGGGGGGAGGGGGAGGGAGAAGAAATCTTCTCCCTCTTCGGGCCGAGGTCTGATTATGACAGAGCTAGTCTCCGCTTGAAAGCACAAAAACAGTGAGCGATATAAACTTGGTGATGGGTTAGGACAACACTGGGTTGACAAAACAGCGGCTCAGGCTTGTCAGCTGGCTCAGGCTTAGGCCTAGGCTTGGGCATGGGCTTAGGCTTAGGCCTACACTGCCCTCAGCGAATGTCAATTGAAGTGGCTGCTGTCTTTCGAAACCCCTGTTTTGTCCCCGTGACACACTTGGTGAAATAGGATCGGATCGGAACTATTTTGGTCATGTGTCGTTGAAGAATATGAAGAGATATTTATTTTGGTGTTTTGCACTGTGGCATGCGATTCCATGAAAACACCATCAAGAACTGATTCCACCCACAACCACAGGTACACCGTTGCTAAACTCAAATGAAGAGACTTACTGGAGCCACTAATTTCGACCAGTGTAAAAGTTGCTCATTTCAGGTCTCTGGGATTGCCATTTTAAGCTGGTCGAAGCCAGTGGCATCACCAGTAAATTTAGAAATAGGTAATGCTCAATGCAAAAATTAAACGTTGACGTGACCAAGAAAGGTCCGACCAGTTTTGCAGGCTCAAGAAGTACATCAGTGCCCAGGACAAGATCATACAGGACGGGACCTTTGCCTGGAATGTGTTCTAATCTAACATCGATATTGTGGTTCTGGTATCGTATTTTCATTTTTTACTAAGAAACTGAGATTTTAGCAACAAGAAAGAAAAATGCCCCAAGGGGCATAAAAGAAATATGGTTCCCTGGCTGACTGGCATAAAACTACGATACTAGCTTGCACCACTTTGTTGATGTTTCATGAGGCACTGGAATAAACGTAAGTGTGTTCTGAGCTGTTTGATGCCGAATAGTAGATATTGAACCATATTCCCGGCGCGTGCTGTTTTGCCACCAGAGACACAGGGCATGGAGATATTGAAAGAGTGCCATATTCTCTTTACTCCTCTCCTTGTTGAATCATCGTGCTTAACCGAAGACTGCACAGTTACCGTCGTGAGGTTGAAAAGAAGAAACAGTTTCCTAAATATGTAGGTTTTCACGAAAGTTTCGATATCGGCTGAGTGTTGGTTCAAAAGAGTTCGCGCCGGGAATATGGTTCAATATCTACTGTTCGGCATCAAACAGCTCAGAACACACTTACCCAGTGCCTCATGAAACACCAACAAAGTGGTGCAAGCTAGTATCGTTCTTTTATGCCAGTCAGCCAGGGAACCATATTTCTTTTATGCCCCTTGGGGCATTTTTCTTTCTTGTATCGTTCTTTTATATCGCGCAAGCGCCAAACAGGGAACCCGAATAAATCAGGCACAGAAAGTTTTCAGTTCCGGCAACCAATGGTTCTAACTAAAAAATGTCGACTATCAGACTTTTCTCAAGTTATCAACGCACATGAGGTGTGGGGGTTAGTTTAAAGCGGACCCGCCGCTATTGTTTTTTTGGTTTTCGACCTCGGTTTTTCCACTTATATCCTTTGTTGGCATCGAGATCAAGAACATTAGTTTTGACGAACTTCACCAAAATGGCGGTTACCCACCGAAATCGATCCGCCAAGATGGTCTATCGGGAACAAAACTGTTCGATATTGACGCACATTTGCACACGATGATCAGGAATGACAAGAGAAATTCAAAATCACTGGGGCGTGATGTAGGCGGCGGGTTACGGTAGCCCGATAAAACATTCGCTCTTTTGTAAATAACAAATGTTTTGTCAACCTACCGTAACGCGCCGCCTATACCACACCTCTGTGATTTGAATTTTACTTTGGAAATCCTGATTTCTCAATACACCGAGCTTACACTGAATTTTCTCACATCGAGCTGTCCACCGACCTTTACACCCAACTGATCTTTACACCGTTTCGAAAAAAGGAAAGAACGTTTTTAACAAAAATGTGGATTGAGATTTCACTGACGCTGAGCTTTTGATTTTTTGGGCTTTCAAGTATAATTGCCATCATCACAGGCCCCGGGTTTCCCAGGCGTCTCCAAAACAACAGCAACACTTCAACAGTTATTTTGGCCAATTAAAAAAAATCCCTCAAACCATCGATGGCTGTATGAATGGCTGAATGAACGGCTGGTACCAATTCGATGAAAAACCAAGGAAACGCTTATAAACCAGAAGAAGAAGTGGAAAAAAGGGTTACTGCGCTGCCTTCCACCCTGCGCACCGATGATCGCCTAACCACAAGCCGTGGAAGGAGCGCACGTCCAGTTTTGGACACTAAATGTGAAAGTGGGAGGGAAGGTTTAGCTTGGTTTCGGTGATATGTGATATTATTTGAGCTTAGCTTTGAGCGGTTGTAATTGTTAGTGCAGGCCGTTCGGGTCTTTTGACCCCACATGGAATTTCTTCCGAAGTTGCCAGCAGATTAATAATAAAATAATAATAACAAAAATGTCGACTGTATCTTGCCCGCATTCGCGCGTGCGGGACTGCAGCGGGACGAAATTTTGCGTGAGCATTTTGAGCCACGGTATATACCTCGTGTGCAAGTTTGAGCTGATTCGGTTAAGTATTGTTGAAATAGCGCACGATTACATTTTCAAAAAGCGCACTGCAGGAAATCAAGCATATGTCGCTTTAGCACTACCGTGCTAACTCCGATATACATTGGCTACATACAGCACAAGCGTTGATTGATACTGAGCCATGAACAAATCACAAAAAGTTATTGCTAAAATCTCAGTTTCTTAGTAAAAAATGAAAATACGATACCAGAACCGCCAATATCATGTTAAATTAGAACACATTCCAAGCAAAGGTCCCGTACTGTATGATCTTGTCCTGGGCACTGATGTACTTCTGAGCCTGCAAAACTGGTGGGACCTTTCTTGGTCCTTTCTTGGTCTTTCTTTCTTGCATCTGAGCATTCTATTTCTAAATTTACTGGTGATGCCACTGGCTTCAACAGCTAAAAATGGCAATCCCGAGACCTGAAATGACCAACTTTTACACTGGTCAAAATTAGTTGGCTTGAGTAAGTCTCTTCATTTGAGTTTAGCACGGTGTACTGTGGTTGTGGGTGGAATCGTTCTTGATGGTGTTTTCATGGAATCGCATGCCCGTGCAAACCCAAAATCAAATATTTTCATATTCTTCAACGACACATGACCAAAATAGTTCCGATCCGATCTATTTCACCAAGTGTGTCACGGGGACAAAACGGGGTTTTAGAAAGACAGCAGCCACTTCGATTGACATTCGCTGAGGGCAGTGTAGGCCTAAGCCTAAGCCCATGCCCAAGCCTAGGCCTAAGCCTGAGCCAGCTGACAAAGATATCATAGCTGCCTTCGTAACCGCTGTTTTGTCCGCTGTTTATCCCCCGAGCTGTTTTGTCTACCGCTGTTTTGTCAACCCAGTGTTGTCTAACCCAGTCACACCAGTTTATATCGCTCCTGTTTTTGTGCTTTCAAGACAAGACTAGCTCTGTCATCTCGACCTCGGCCCGAAGAGGGAGAAGATTTCTTCTCCCTCCCCCTCCCCCGATAGATTCAGGCTGGAAAAACATTTGGTGGGTCAGGGGGTGCTTTGGGTCGGGGAATCCGAATCTATTTGGTCACGTGACCCTTGGGGACTTTTTGGGGGTCAAAGTTGAGTTGATACGTACGGCGCAGTGAAGATGTGTGGTGCGTGGTAGTGAAACTCCGCCGAGTTTTATGCAACCAAACCCGCATACACTTTTTATAGTGAGCGGCACTTTCGGCGCTGTTCGCTTTTCATGCTTGACGGTGCCGAGATATGTTTTTGGTGATTTTGTTTTCTGATTGTAACTTTGGAAACAGGGCCAACCAATCTTACAACGAAAAATGAGACGAAACGTCAGAAAATACTAGCAAACAGTTCCAGAAAATACGGCGAACTCTAAAAATTGCAAAAATTTGCACTGGGTGCATACAGGCCTAAGAGCGGTGCAGCTGGAAGCGGACCCTCTGGTGCAGTGCGTGCACCTCTAGACGTACGCCTCCTCGTGTGGTGTTGTTTCGCTTGTTGTGCTCTTGCTTTACAGCGCGCACTCCTGTGGGCCGCGGAGCTGTGCTGAGCGGTCGTCTAAAGATTGCTTTTATCATTTAGGTGGGTCGGTGAAACAGATGGTGTTGGTAGCGTTGCATATTAATCAATACTGCTGTCATGTGTGCCCATGTTTGTTCTTTGCGTGTGCAAACCCCCCTACAGTGAGCAGAGACAAGCAATATATGCACGTGCATCTTGCTAGATCGGGTGCCCCTTGCACACCTACAGCCCCTGTGTACTGCAGCCTGGTGGTGAGTAAATTTATGACCGTTTTGTGACTGATGCGTGTCACTTCAGTTTCAACTCCGTTCAACGTGCACTCTGGAAAACTGTCAACCTTCCGCCGCCCAAGAAACCTTCACAATTCAATTTCAATTTATTGTTTGCATCCAGTATCACACCCTGACAGAAGTCACAACGACAAAAGTGTGAAGACGAATGCCCAAAAAAGATGAAAACTCAATGAACGGCACTTGAAGTGACTTCACGACGAATATTCACAAAAAAGTGTAACTTTTCGCGCGCCCGCGCACTGAGCGTATTTTGTGTAGTATTTGGCTTAAAATCGGCGAATTAAACATAGCGCAAGATAAACGATTAATGTACACCTCTTCCATTATCGCCGTACTGTGATTTGAACGGCAAGTTTTGTGACCGGGTTGGGCAAAAACGTTGTCAAAAATCGTTTTTTTAAAAGTTTTTTTTAAAAAAACGTTTTTTTAAAACGCCCGATGACCAAATATGCCCTCAAAAAAATTGGAAAACGCTCTGTTTTGAAGAAAACGTGGTTAAATGAAGTAATTCTATGTGTTCTGAGGCAAAATAAGGGTTTCAACCCTTTTATACACTTGTTAAGGTCCCATATCGACCCGCATCTGTGACCAACTTTGGCCGGGGTCTCCTGAAAGTCAACTCCGTATATCGGCGTATCTCGACAAGTAAAAATTGGTCGAAAATTTTTTGAAAAAAATGGGACAAAAATTGATTTTCCTTGATAATCCGGAACTTTCCCTGAAAAATCGGGAAAATCAGGAAATTCGGGTTTAAAAAAACGAAAACGACCAGGCGTTTTTTTGAAAAAAAACCTCGTTTTTTTAAAAAAAAAACGCCGTCGTTTTTTTTGCCCAACCTGTCCAAAACTTGCCTGTTCAAATCCGGTACGGCGATATTGTGAAAGATGCGTGTACATTAATCGTTTTTATCTTGCGCTTATGTTTAATTCGCCGATTTTAAGCCAATACTACCAAAAGATGCGCTCTGTGCGCGTGGCGCGTCTTTACCTTTTGTGAATATTCGTCGTGAGAAGTGCCTTTTCATTTGAGTTTTTCATATTGTTTTCTGTGGCATTATTCGTGTACACTTTTGTCGTTGTGAGCTCTCTGTCATGTGTGTGTCGATTCCTGGATGCAAACAATAAATTGAATTGATAAATATTTTGTGACTGCGGAAGGTTGAGGTTAACGTTTTCCAGAGTGCGGTGCTTAAACTGGAGTTAAAACTGAAGTGACCCTCGCCCCAAAGGTCTACCTCCCCCTGTGCTGTATGTGTGTGGGGGCGCCTGATCTAGGCCGAGTGCCCGTGGTGCGCCTGATTGCTTGTCTCTGCTCACTGTATGTGTGTGTGTGTTTGCACACGCAAAGAACATGGGCACCTGCCCGGCCGTATTGATTATTATGCAACGCTACCCCCATATGTTTAGCCGACCCCCTATGATAAAAGCAATATTACGACCGCTCCGCCGCTCCCGTGGCCCGCGGAGTGCGCGCTGCGACGAGACCGCAACAGCAACACACAGCGCCTCTCGTTGTAGAGGTGCACGCCGCTGGTCCGCTTCGGCTGACACCTCTTAGCTCCCCCGTCGATTTTTGCAATTTTTGAGTTTGCCGTTATTTTCTGGAACATTTTGCTGAGATATTTTCTGATGTTTTGTCTCTCATTTTTTGTTGAAAGATTTGGTTATGACATTACAATCGAAACAAATCCCAATTCGCGTCAGACATGAAAACACGCGCCCGAAATTGCTGCACTTGAGAAGTGTATGCTGTGTTTTGGTTGCATAAATTCCATACATAATATTTTTCCACTACCCGCACCCCTTCTCCTGCGCCGTCTATCGAGACTCACTTTGACCCCAAAGTCCCCAACATGACCAAATAGAAATTTCGGATTCCCGACCCAAGCGCGCCTTGAGCCCCCATCTTCAGCCTGACGCGATCGGAGGGAGGGAGATCTTCTCTCTGGGCCGAGGTATTGTGACAGAGCTAGTCTCCGCTTGAAGCACAAAAGCTCGGCGATTATAACTTGTAATAATAGATTTAGACAACACTGGGTTGACAAAACAGCATTAGACAAAACAGCTCAGACAACAGGGACAAACAGCGGTTACTGAAGACTATTGATATATTATTTTGTCGGTGGCTCGGCTTCACCTAGGCTCTAGGCTTAGGCCTACACTGCCCTCCCAAATGTCATTGCAAAAGTGGCTGCTGCTTTTCAAACCCCTGTCCATAGGCACCCCGCTTGGTGAAATAGATCAGATAGGAACTATTTAGTCATGTGTGGTTGAAGAATATGAAAAAAATATTTATTTTGGTGTTTTGCACTGTGGCATACAATTCATGAAAACCCATCAGAACTGATTCCCCCACCCGGTACACCGTTGCTAATGAAGAGACTTACTGGAGCCGTTTTCACCAGTGTAAAAGTTGCTCATTTAGGGTCTCTGGGATTGCCATTTTAGCTGGTCAAAGCCGTGTCCTAATTTAGAAATAGGTATGCTCATGCAAGAAAAGAAAGAGACCAGAAAGGACCAGAAAGGTCGACCCAGTTTTGCGGCTCGAGGAGGTACCGTGCCCAGGACAGATCTACAGGACGGGACCTTTGCTTGGAATGTGTTCTATCTACTCGATATTGTGGTTCTGGTATCGTATTTTCTTTTTTACTAAGAACTGAGATTTTAGCAATACTTTTTGTGATTTGTTCATGGCTCAGTATCAATCAACGCTTGTGCTGTATGTAGCCATGTATATCGGAGTTAGCCGGTAGTGCTAAGCGACTATGCTTGATTTCCTGCGTGCGCTTTGAATGTATCGTGCGCTCTTTGGACATACTTCCGATGACTTCGACTTTTCCCGAGGTATATACTAGCTATCGATTGTTCCGCAATTTCTTCACTAGTCCCGCCGCGCGAATGCGGGCGAGATACAGTCGAATTTTTGTTATTATTATTTTATTATTAATCTGCTGGCACTTCGGAAGAAATTCCATGTAGATTCAAAGACCCGAACAGCCTGCCTACATTACACCGCTCAAGCTAAGCTCAATAATATCCTATCCCGAACCAAGCTTTGGCGGCTTAACTGCTTCCGTTCCCGAAGGTGACAATCACATTCATGTCCAAAGGACGTGCGCTGCCTTCCACCACGGCTTGTGGTACAGCATCATCGGTGCGCAGGGTTGGGTTGAGACGTGCAGTAACCCTTCTTTGTCCACTTCTTCTTCTGGTGTTATAAGCTGTTGTCTTGGTTTTTGTTTAGCCATCGAATTCGTACCAGCGTTCATTCAGCCATTCATACAGCCATCGATGGTTTGAGGGATTTTTTTTAATTGGCCAAAATAACTGTTGAAGTGTTGCTGTTGTTTTGGAGATCGTTTGGTCAGATCCGGGTCAGTTTGGTGATGATGGCAATTATACTTGAAAGCCCAAAAAATCAAAAGCTCAGCGTCAGTGCAAAATCTCAATCCACATTTTTGTTAAAAACGTTCTTTCCTTTTTTCGAAACGGTGTAAAGATCAGTTGGGTGTAAAGGTCGGTGGACAGCTCGATGTGAGAAAATTCAGTGTAAGCTCGGTGTATTGAGAAATCAGGATTTCCAAAGTAAAATTCAAATCACAGAGGTGTGGTATAGGCGGCGCGTTACGGTAGGTTGACAAAACATTTGTTATTTACAAAAGAGCGAATGTTTTATCGGGCTACCGTAACCCGCCGCCTACATCACGCCCCAGTGATTTTGAATTTCTCTTGTCATTCCTGATCATCGTGTGCAAATGTGCGTCAATATCGAACAGTTTTGTTCCCGATAGACCATCTTGGCGGATCGATTTCGGTGGGTAACCGCCATTTTGGTGAAGTTCGTCAAAACTAATGTTCTTGATCTCGATGCCAACAAAGGATATAAGTGGAAAAACCGAGGTCGAAAACCAAAAAAACAATAGCAGCGGGTCCGCTTTAAACTAACCCCCACACCTCATGTGCGTTGATAACTTGAGAAAAGTCTGATAGTCGACATTTTTTAGTTAGAACCATTGGTTGCCGGAACTGAAAACTTTCTGTG
>JASAMV010002731.1:0-20322 GCA_030248065.1 Rhynchonema sp. JSB1_4 | reverse complement strand
TATGATTCTCGTTCAGTTACATATATACTAAAAATTATCACGTTCCGTGCCGATCTTCGCAAATTCAGTTCCTCGATGACGACTGGCTTGCGCACACCGCTTCAGCATATGTTGGCTGTCTCTACAATATTCGGACAAAAACTGAAGCACGTTTACACATTGCAGAGACAAATGTGTTTCATACGAATCATGTCCCAAGACCAAACATGATTGAATGTGCCTAATGGAGTAGTCATTCTGTCGTCACAGTTTCGTTTTCAGACTGTATAATGCAGAAAATATTCCACCGGGCTTGTTAATTGAAAACGATAACTATGAAGACAAAATTAGTTACACCAGAAATAATGAACCTATTGACACGTACTTTTGAATGCAGGAGTTCCACTTTTGTAGGCGTCCCACAATGTATGTACTTGTGCAATCCGGTGTTGTAGACAGAACGGAACCAGTCGGCTCTGAAACTTTTTCAAACTTTTATGTGTTTTGTCTGCAAATGTCGCCGCTTCAGTCAGTCAGTGATAAAAATGCACGCACATGTAGAAGTTGTTGTTGTGAAGGTTTCTGATGCAGAACGGTACGCAAAGCAGCGAAAAGTCGCGCTCTCTCAGTAGCCCGAAGCAGAAGTAGAGCACATACGCGCCACACAAATTTGTGTTGGCTGCTTGTAGTCTGTGCGGGATCAGAGCAACCGCTAAGTTTTGAAGTCTTGCGTACGTAATGACCTGCCAAGGCAGTTGTTCTAGTGGATCGCGGCAGCTGTCAATGAAATACAGCACATTATTCTGCTGTAGCAGCATGATGTAGTGATGTTCACCATTTGGCATTTTAATCATAATTATTTGAGCTTTATTATGAGACAGTTGGTCCAATTGTGAGAAATCACCATAAACACCCGTGATCTTTCCAGGTGGCGTGATGAAATTTGCCAGCGTCATAATTGTTTGTGTGTCCATGGCTGCAGCATGCGATGAAGTGCTGAAACATTGTTGTTTACACGAGACAACTTTGGTCTGCGACACAAATATTAAACAACTGCCTGTGAACGACATTGACGTGTCACACAGACTGCCTCAGGTGACCAGGGTTGGATTAAAATATTTTTATTCTCGAACTTTTTTAAAAATCACTTTTCTATTCCGAACTTACTTTTTTAAATTCTAAAAAAATTTTTAAAAAGCCACTTTTAAAAAAAATTTTTCCAAAATTTTTTAAAATCAAACCCTGCAGGTGACATGTCTGGACATGGGTGTGAACTGCAATGTTACGTTGAAGCGCAATGCACTCGAGTAGCGCCCTGTCGAATTTGGAAAACAATAAAAGTGGAGCGACATATGGGACCGCGAATGCTATTGGGGCGATGATTGGCCAAGCAAAGATCTAACTGATCGCTTTGCGCGAGTTCGTTGCTAACATTTCATTTGACTTTCTCTTATAGTGTTAAAAGTAGTTTTCATCGTTTTCTAATTTATTTTCTAGGACCAGCGACAAATAGAATAAAACGTTTTCCATGCTGAAGCATCACCGCGATCATCTTTGCTAGCGTGCTGTTGTTTGGACTGGTGCTTGCTGCGATAGTCGTGCTGCGCAGACGACAGAAGCTTTGCTTCGCACCAAACTACGCCAATCTGTGAGAATACAATTTCGAATTGATCTTCAGACGTTTTTTTCCTCTAAACTAAAATTCAAATATTTGATATCGCACGAATTAGAATTGTGGCAGATACTGTATTTACTGATTGCGCCATTTTCCTCTTAATCTCGGTTGGCCCTCCTGGTTCATATAAAATTTCAACGTTTTGTTTGTTTTTGTATTTGATTAAAAATCTTTAACAAATGTGTTATTGGTCCACCGCTCAAGAAAGTGTTTCTTTTTTACGATACATACAATAATAATTTATACACTGAACTCGAACAATATTGCAAAACGTCAAGCATTGAACTTAATCTGTATCAGTCTGTGCCCGCTGAAATCCTGCACAAATCTGATGAATTTTTCTCAAATTATGACCCAGATTCTACTGTGGTGTTTTGCTTTGATGATTTACAGCACATGTGGTCCAACAAAGATTATTCACGCTTGCTCTATCGCTTAACCACTGTGGTTGGGCGCCATGGTTCTATTTGTACATATACTATTTTACATTCTATGCACATGTACGAACAAAGATTATTGCCTGCTACACGCAGAAACACACGTTATTTATTCCTGCACAAAAATATACCTGTTCATGCGCTTACTTCTCTGGAACGCGAACTGTTTGGTTCAACAAAGAACAGGCTGACGTCTATAGCGAATTATGTTTTTCGGGCTCTGCATAAAAATTATTTTTGGATTGACACACGTACGTCGAGTGACTATCAGGTGCGCTGTTGTTTATTCCCCAGTGAATTGCCACATCGTGTGTTTCAGATCGAATAAATAATCATGAACAAAACATTTACTGAGTACATACTGATTGAACCGAAGGATTATCAGAGAATGTCAGTGGAAATCAACAAACAAAAAGTCCTTCGTACTGACACAAGCACAAACACCGTACAAGAGTCAGAAGCAGAGCCTGATACTGAAGAAAAACGTGGGATAAAAGGACCGGAAAACGATCAGTTTGCCAACCTCGTGCTTAAATCAATACCAAACAACCAACGCCGTGCGGCTGCTTTGATTCTGTTTTTCATTATTAAGCAACCAGACTTTCAATGGAAGCACGACACTGGTGAATGTGTATACAATGGAGTTATAGATCAAGGAAGCAATCTGTGTGAAATATTATACTTTCTGACGAGACCAAAAATATCACAACATGAGCACGAAAGTGAATGCTACGGAGTTCGAAAATTTATCAAGACCATCGCAGGAACTTCCTGCCCAGGTCAGTTAGTCCAGCGTAAAGCACTCCAGGACTACTTGTTTGAGTGCAAGTGCGCGAACGACGATCACTCGGACACACGGACAGAACGACTGTTATAAGTCCCGGTAAGGATGAGTGTCTATCAGGTTTCTATCTACAATTCTTTTCGTATAGTAACTATGCAGCACACGTTTGAGTACGCGTGACGTTACTGTGCGACCATGATATTGCTGTATGGAACGTACCTCTGTCGTTGGTATCTTACCTTCCTTTTCGTCCTGAAACAGTGATCGCAGGAAGTATTCAATAGATAAGTACGTGCTGTTGTAGTGGCTCTTGGGAATAGCACGCGAAGCACACTTCAGTAGCTTGTATCGATTGAACGACAGACGTTTCGCCAACAAATGCATTTTTGACGCCAAGAACACAGCCATATCTGTAGTTGGAAGTGCATACAGTAAAATTCTGGATATATGAGTGATATCAAACTCGGTGATCGGATAGGACCACAGCTGACTTGCCATGGTTCTTGACGTCAAATTTACGTTAGCCACTATTACGCCCTGCAGGTTAACAGTTATTTATTTTACATCAGGGAACAACTTTTACGCTGGTTAAAACTGGTGACATCACAAAATTTCTTAGTATCATTAATCCAAAAAAAGGTCACGTGACCATGTCAGATCACCAAGTTCGATGTCTCTCTCTCTCTCTATGATGACGAAATTGTTTGCCCAACCACACACCACATTCATTTTCCAATTTCCACATGCCAGGTACATATTTGTCGGCTTTCGTTTGCACAAAGTACTTGGGGTAAACATCACGTTCGAACTCGTCTCTCATTTCTGGCTTACAGCAGTCCGTCAGTGTGTCTTCGGCCAAGGCCAAAGCCAATGAATCTGTGGAAAAAACATGTTTGTTTTTTGAAAGTTGTAAATTTCGTGGTGTCCAATTGTTTTATTAGCACCTGTATCTGAATTTAAAATTTCGTAGCTGTCGTCTCGCAGATATTTCGGTAGAACGTCGTGGACCATATGCATCAGAACCAGTTTTGCGTGATTCAGTATCGCCAGCCCAATCTATGATGGTAAACATCTGTGTACATAGTGATAGCAAAATTTAAATTTAAAATCTTACTGTGACTGGCGTGCGACGGGTCTGTTTTTTCGGTTTCATCACCACTTCGCACATTGGCTCACTCTCCTGATTGTATGTGGCCACAGGCAGATAGTCCATCATTCGGGGACTGTGTGCGTACTTTGCGTAGAATTTGGCACTGGTACAGTACTTTGTGCTTCTGAATTTGTCGACTCGAATCATAGTGCGACCGAAAGCACCGCTGGAATATGAATTTGTTTGCGGAGCATCCGCGCGCGCCGCCCCCTCCCTCCGGGACCCCAATCGCGCCGGTGCTCGATTCGGGTCCGGAGCTCCTGCCTGCTCCCGCGTCTGACGCGGGAGTGACTAAGCTATCTGGCACTCTAAAAAGACACGCTAGGTAACCTGTTGACTTTCAGTTTGTTTTGCTCGGCCTCAAGTGGCCTGTTGTTGTTGGCTGCACGTTCGCGCGCCTTTGTCGCTTTGAGAATGAAGTCTCTGAGTATTGGCTCCATGCGGTACTGGTAGACCTCGTGCACATGTACATCCAGTCCCAGATGAATGAGAAACGCAACATATTCGCAGGTGATCAACTGTCGATCGCAGGAAAACGAGCTCATCAACATTGGAAGATTGCTGTGTTTGATTTTGTGCCGCTCGGCGTACGATCTCATGTGCTCAGGGACCAGACTGTGATCGAGTACTGCTCTGCAAATTGAAATAAAATTTAAACATAAAATTTTTAAAAAGAAGCCAAAAAAATTTAAAAAAGCACTTTTTGTAGATCGGCGGCCAAAAGGCAAGCCGATCTTTGAGCGATTCTGGTGTGCGAGCGGTGATCAGCGCGAAACCTTCAACACGGCACTCAGTGATTGCATCCAAAAGTTGCTCTTGAGTGTACTCATGCTGGTCAATGACTGGACCGGGTAGTTTGTTGTAGATCATTTGCGTCCATCCCACTGGTGCAGTCAACATGTCGTTGCGAAATGAGCAGTCCCATTTTTCAATGACGTCATAACCAGCTGTGTGAGATGTAAGAATGAAAATCTGAGTAATTTTTTTTCAATAATTTTTCAACGTACCAGACTCCAAATGTCTTTTGCGCTGGTCACTTTGTTTTCTCGCAGCAACTGCGCTCAGGCATTTTGCATTGTGGTGTTGATCGCAATGACCCTGAACAGACTTGTCTTAGAGGCCGTATATTTATATTTAAGACGTTTTTTCATTTTACTCACGTGATTGCTTGAACTTGAACAGGTGTTGTATTCGTAGACAGTTTTCCCACATAGACCATCCACACGGTACATGCGATTCTTGCCAGTCGCTTGATCATAGACCTTGACTCGTTGTTCGCCACCGTTAGCTTAAAAGTATCAGCAGCTAGACTTAAAAACATAACTTCAAACATGTGCAAACATAGGTACATACCCGCATGTTTAATTTGCGTGCCCGTCACAATCGATTGCCATGTCAGCCAAAGGATACTGTCATGCACTTGTTTCTGACCAAGAATTTCCGGTTTGAACTTGTGATGTTCACTTCGAACAACGTAAGGTCCAACCATGTGCTTCTGCATACCACAGTATCCATACAAACCTGGAGAGAAAAAACTGCTCGGTGCTAATAACATAATGTGGCTTTCTCATAAACTACTATTACCATTCAAATCATAAATCATGATCTTCTTGCAGATCCTTGCTTCGCTTCCGTACACCAGCTCCTTGATCTTGGTTACACCCGTTACCATCAGACGCTTGTATACCTGAAGAATGACGTCAAGACAGCTAAATTTTGCTGTTGGCGGGTTGGCTGCACTATGGTTACTGACACTTCTGATAATAGTTTGCCATAATTACCGAATTCAACCGATTCGAGACAAGATCGCGAACAGCTGTATTGACCACAGCGAAATTGTGATTCATAGACTGCTTAATCAATTCTGCGATTATTACAATAATTCCGTGATTGACGTGTCTTACTCAGCAGAATTTAACTACGAAGCAAATACATTTATATTACGATTTACTGTTTTGCCCACCTGACTTGCACCTCCACACTTGCTGTTTTCCAACAACTCTCGAAAGGGACCTGCCACTATCATGACTCTGTGTTCTGGATAGTTCTTCTCAACGTGACTGAAACACATCTCTGGCTGTCTTGTGTGACCGAGAAGCACTTTTTCTGTGACTTTATCTTATACAGTGCTCACCGTGCTGCGCTGTTAAATATGCAGCTTGAGATCGTAAGAAAACTTGTGACATCAACGTTTTCCTTGTTCATCAGCTCAATTTGATCGTAGACCAGTTTCAGTTGTGGCACGGTGTCATACCTGTGTCGTTGTTCTCTGATGTTACGTAAATATCATTATATTTGAGCGTATAAAACCTTATATTACCATCCATAGTGTTTGACAACATCAAGCAATGTCGTGAGTCCTAATGACTTCCATTTGTCAAGCAACAGATCATATTCTTGACGTCCTGTGAGTGGCACTTTGTCCATACCACACAGAGCCAGAGCCAAGTCACTGTCACCGTTTGAGTCTGTGAGCGCGCTCTGATATTCGAGATTCTTGGCATCAAGAGGATTAATGCCAGATAAGCTATCTGGCACCTGAAAGTCCTCCCACGAAGGCAGACCATGCTCAAAACTATGTACATTTTCGAGTAGTCTATAGCAAAACACTTGCTTCATGAGGTCTGGTGAACCTGAAAACTTGGCCAGGGCAGTCGCGTAACTCATGTGCAGTCCAAGCAACTGCTGGGAATCTGCAAACAACAGGTTGATATCAGAATCTTTACCATTGGTTTGAATAGATATGTAGGTACGACCAGTGCGACGCAATATGTTCAGAGGGCCAATGCGAGAATTGAGCACATCGAAAAGACCCGAGGATCTGGCCGTTTGAAGATCATAGCGAGAAGCGTTGTATGCGTACACTGGTAGCAAACCATAATATCGATTCAATTGCTGCAACACAAATTTGGCTCGCCGGCGCCAAATTTCATTTTCGTGGGTCGACAATAACTCCAACTCTCGAAAGAGCCATTTGGCTTGCATCAAATAATCTTCCTTGGCTTTCTTGGCACATTCTATCAAATAGGAGACAAAATCCTGCAGAAACTGTCGATCGTTTTTGTGACGTGGATAAAAGAAATGACATTGAATTTCAGTTTGCAGAATTTTATCTGCTGCAATGATAAAACCGAGCATGTGATCTTGGGATAACTCGGTGCACGAAGCTCTCAAATCAGCAATCTGCTTGTCGGTAAAATAGAGCAGAAACGATTCTGTGTCCCAAACAACCGCATGTGATCGATATAGCGATGACTGAAGTGATTCTGAAAGCCTGATCCCAACCGACCTGATTTTATCCCACACGGATTGACTTGATCTCCATGGTTCCGTAACGTCGACAATTTTTGTCTCGAAATTCGCGTCATTGTCACAGCGACCTTCGCGCTCGTGTGATTTCAGAGCACGGCGATCAGAAAATCTCATCATACAGTTTGTGCAGACATGACGGGCAAAAAAACTGGGTGGATTTGAGACCAATTCAAACTGATTTGTCCGCTTATTGAATAGAACCACAATGTGCTTCTTTTTCGAAGCAATGTGTGGGCGTGTTAACAATGTTCTGTCCGGTCCGAGCAACCAAAGTTCACAGTTCAGTTTTTGTGCAACTTCATACAATAACTTTGGATTCAACGATTTGCAAGCTTGCCTAACACGTGATGTTAAAATAATAGATTTTATCACATTCACTGACCTTCTGGTGCAATGACACATCAACACTAATAATGACAAAACCAGCTCATCGTTTTTCTGCTGCAGCTGCTTTGGTAAGCGCTGGAGGTCGCGTTTGAAACGCAGAAGTTTTGGTCGACCAACAGCTAGAAAAAGGAAGGCTCCAGGATACAATAAAATTCTACATTGCTTATAATTGATTCAGTGGTCCTACTACTTGTGGCAAATTGGGTAGCCAAGTGTTCACGAAACGTGACTTCGTTCCAGTCAGCTAGTTGCCTTTCGATTTTCGCTGTTGTTTCTTCAGGATGGGTCCTATGAACAGAAAAATATCTACCTGACGTAGGAAAACAAGTATTCACAGATGGATAGAAATACGTTGGTTCATTGCTATCATCGTCCAGCACAAAAAGTCCTATTCTGATCTGGAAACGAACTATTGGATAATCTCTGATTAAAGAGTAAATAACTGCCGATAGTCTCTCTTTGGTAATTCTCTCATAAATTGCCGGAATATTGTACATCATAAGGTGACCATTTGCAGAAAACCAAGAATATTCATCGAAGCAGCGGTGATATCTCAATTGAAATTCTCTCATATCGCCGGCCGTACCTTGACCCGCCGCCGATGTGCTCGGTTGTTGGCCATTGCCGAATGCCACGAGACCCGCAGGTCGCTGTAGTCCGTGGCGAATCAGAACTGCTTCCATGGCACCTCTTTCGGCACTGCAAACTTGAGCCAGGATTTCCGCTGTCTGCGCGACCATTGGTGTCATTTTTGCCGCAAATTCCTGAGAAATAGTTTTGAATTATTCTGTCCTTTCTCTAAAAAAACCCGACTGACTTTAATCAAACGAAAAAAGGTAACCTTTGACGACATTATTTCCAGTGCAGTATATTCCGTGTAGCCAATGAAGTCCAAGATTGCCTGGTTGTGAACGACCATGTTCAATGTTGGTAGCGAATTGATTCTGGGACAGAAATGTAAAACTTAGATCGGCATGCACTTTGCTGGCTTCCTAGCAGAGTTTGACTTTGACGCTACATAAAATTTTTATTGGTCGTTTGAATTAACACCCGCCAGGCACTCGCGCACTGGTTCCACACGCGTGTTGTGTGAGGACAGTCATGCTTCACAACGCTGTGTCATTATATGTCAACACAAAGTCAAGCCCTGCTCCAATGCCCATGCAACTAAAGTACACAGCAGCTTTTAGTGATTTGCATCATAAAAACATGGATTAGCTACCTGCTCGCAAGCTTGGCCAGCAACGTTGTGATCTGTGTCTTCTCACCACACATAGGAGTAAGATGTAGCTTGGGTCTGATAATAAATAACTTTCACAATGTTTTAATTCAACAGCACTAATAAATAGATAAATACGATGTAAACCTATCAACGTGTGGCAACGTTTAAACTGAATTGTCAAAAGTCACTAACACTGACTGTTTTGGTTGGTTCACTGTGTTGCTTGCATTCACTCTTTCAGAACTGCTATGCCTGGATGGACTGCTACTTGATGTAATCCGACGACGCCGTTTTTTTTTGGTTTTTTTTCTTCCTTTGTCTGAAGTTTTTGAAACTTTGGTGAATAGATTTAAAACTACATCAACTTGATGATTAGAGTGTAGATACAGCGCGCAGTGTCACAAAGAAGTAAATCACCGCACTTTTTCTTTGAATATTCGGATTCGCTGGTGATGCTTGATTCACTGCTCGAATAGTCGGTGGATTCACGACGCCTACGTTTGCTGCGCTTGCGACGGCGCGATCTTAAAGAAAGTGTTTTATGTCACAATTTGATAAAAAAACACGTGGAAAGTCTGCCGTGTCAACATTAACATTGACTTGAGCTGGATTTTTGTTTAGACAGTAATTTTGACCAGCGTAAAAATTGTTCACTTCGTGTAGGATGATATCGACCTTTTGTACACTTGCCTTCCTTCCGATTCGCTCGACGACCGACCTTGGTCACGTCCTTTTGCCATGTGACTGTGAAAAAATTTTTGGTTTGATTTTATTTTAATCCTGTCGTTTCGTAAGCAAAAGTTAAAAAATAGGTGTAAATTACAGTCCCAACCCTTTCTGCTTCGATCCATTGTCCTTTTTGGCGCTTTTTGCCTCGGGATTCGCGTCAATTGTCGGTGAGCTGTTGGAAGTCGCTCCTGGCCTTTCTTTGTTACTTCCATCCCTAAGATTATCGTTTTATTTCATTTTTTTCAAAATAACAAGTTGTGAGATAAGAATTATGTAACTGATTGGGGACCTGGTTTTGTCGCATGAGTACAGACATTTGTCCATCATTTTCGCACTTGGTCCACACAGATCTTTTGACGTTTGCCTGAGAGAAAATTTTTTTACTCTTTCTGTTCTTTTACATTATTGCTTTGCATAAAAAATTAACAAAATTTAAAAATAAAAAAATTCTAATGATAACTCACCCGGTTTTTTTCAGCTGCTCACTGGCACTGAATTTTTTGAGTTCTGAATTGTAGAACGATAACAGCTCGCCTCGCGTTTCACTGTCTACTTCGGCTAGCTCGTTCGATTTTTCTGATTGATTATCGATGGATTGATTATCGTCATCAACGGCAGCTTCATCATCAATCAGGGATGACATGTTCGTTGATAGTTTGCCTGAAATTTTTATTCCAATTTGCAACTTCAGGTCGTGCGTAATAAATTTAAAAAATACATGCGTGCAAAATGTCACAAGATGAACAATGCCCTAAAAACAGTGAATATATTGCATGCTATCAGTGAGCAGTTACAACAACAGCGGTCCTAACTTATCATGGTATCAGTGAGCGCTTACAACAATAGCGGTTCTAACTTATTATCAATTGTAGTTATGGTAACGCGACTGGGAAGCCACTTTGGCCTCAATTTCAGCTGTCTTCTCACGGGTCCAGTCCTGACGCCGAGTCTGCTCGTTTTTGAACATCTCCTCCAAATCTTGCGCGATTTGGTCAGCGGAATTGACCAACGCGTAGTACTCGGCCAAGGACAACTTGGTACAGTTTTGTCTGAAAACACCAGACTTTGATCTCTTGCATCGTTAGTTAGAGCAACTAATTTGGACTCTGTACATGCCAGCCGAAAAAATTACCTAGATTATGTCCAACGTTTTTTTTTTGACGTGGGCTATATATGGTAGTTTGTACTTTGAAAGTAAACAACCAAAATAAATATGTAAATTTGAACTGACCCCTCTTTAATGACCGTGCGGCGTTCACCAGTTGCCTTGTCCGTATACGACGAATACGGACCAATTCGAAATGTTGTGCCGCTCATATTCATGCACAGTCTGATGCCCATCGAGCTGCTGAGCTCATGTACCCTGTTGTAAAGCAATCAGCTGTGATTTTTACATTACCGACTTTCAAAGCAAAAAAACTTATGGACAAATAAAACACGTTAAACAACTTTGAATAACTCAAGACGAATAAAACAAATCTGAACTCTGATTACTAACTCTCCAATTGTCGAATGTGGCACCTTAGCGCTCTTGGCCTGAGCTCGTCGTGTCATGATCTCGGACTCTTCTTTCATGAGCATCTCCGATATGTTCAACAGCTTACGAGCATTTTTGTTCGCTGGCTGTTCAACCAGAGATTTTGCGCTATCATCGTCATCGAGCTCAACGCGAGTTCGCTTTTCGAGTGACATGCTTACCTCACGGGAACAATGCAGCAGAGGAAAAAAGGCAACCTGACGTTTGTTTAGAAGTTATACTTGATATTGAGAGCAAAAAGTTATACCTAGATATACAGTAATATGATACTATGTAAAATTCTGTAAGTTTGAATCAGCGTGCAGAAACACAAGCTTAGCGCAATTTATCGACATGGAGACCTTCTCAATATGACGGAGGATCGCTTTGTGCCAGAACTTTTATACCAAAATAATTCCATGAAAAAACTCTGACTTCAATGAATCTGTTCGGTCCAGTGAGCACATTTTTTGATTGTTCTACTTTTGGTATATTTATGTAGCACCCTAGATTTTTTGATTTATTTTATGTTTCTTTATGTATCTTCCAATTGAAGTCGTACTAGATATTCTCAGTCGCGACGCTGCTATTTCCGGAGATTTCTTGGGGACGCGAGCTTGTCAGTTGAATAGGACAATTCGCAGCTATTTTTTGCATCGAAATAATGTTTCGAACTGTGGTGAAATAACCGTGCGCTGTCTGGGACATCTAGGCGATGACCGAGTTCTGATACACGGAGTTGGACTGAAATATAATATTCGAATTGAAAACGTGATACCAGCAATGAATTTTTTGTTTCAACGATTGCCTCTCATAAAGGTAAGATAACCTAGAGACGTCAGGCTCAAATTTTTAAAAAAACACATGATTCAGGTCTGCTCGTTTATCGTGACTCTGCCGGCTGTCATTATATCTGGGCAATGCGATCCTTGGTTGAATAAACTCCAATGGGCCCCACGTCTTGAGATGCTCAGTGTTGATTATGACGTTCGTTTGGCTGACGGTTTTTGGACACACATGGCCTGCGGTGAGTACACTGAAATTTATTCGGATTTGTTTGAGAGATGCATTAACGTCAAGCATCGTGAGATCTTGGGACCCAAATCAAACACGGTGATCCGTCCGCTGGGGCCTGCTGTTGCCTTACGCATGTGACTTTTGCGTTGAGGACATTTCGAGATGTCACAAATTTAAGTTATTGATTTTAGTTTAAGATGAACGAAATTACAAGCACTACTAATTTTGACCACTGTGAAAATTGTTCCTCATCAGTTAATGTAATCTTTCATGCTGGTTGAAATTTATTGAATGCAAAACTTAAATCAGCACAAGAGCGGATTAAATAGCAAGTTTGATTTAACGCCTCATGTTTTCAGATCGCTACATCAGCCATCCGATCAATGTCAGTCGATGTGTGCTGCCCCGAATGAAAAATCCCATACTATATAATATCGAGCCCGAAACCCAAATTTTTACATGGCACTGACCTTTTTTCCATTCTCGTTTAGTGTGCCGACACAGACCATTGGGCTCGCTAGCCCTATCATATATATCGAGATACATTCCTGTACCAGCCATGAATTTGACCTGATCCTGGGCGATCGATGCGCATTTAGATGCATTATGGACTGTGCGCACTCTGCTGTGAACGCCCTCATGGACTTTGGCAACGATAGATTCTTTGCTCTGTGTCTAAAAATGTTGTTGTTCCATTCTTTGTGATTGATGTAAAATGCTTACAAGGAATAAAAAAGTGTCCAGTGATCCTACCTGTGTCAGATAGACGCCACCACGTGCATGCACTGAGAGCAATTGATTGCCTTTGTGCGCCACAGAAAATGCTCGTTGAGTAGCGTCGTGTTGATCAATCCATGGCATCGGTAACGTAGCAAGGTAGCTTGCATTTTGACAGTTGTAGCTGCAAGTTGGAAACGTGACAGAATAATCATTGATAAAAGTTTCAACATTAAAAGCAATTGCCACAAACCAGTGTAAGTCTGTGTTGCTGTCGATACTGTAACAAAGCGGACCGTCCGTGGTCATTGCTCTGGATCCGCCACACGGACCAACACTACTTGGTCGAGTTGGTTCATATTCGTGGGTCACTGCAATTGTTGTCATCGCGTTTCGAATGTCGATCAACTTCAGACCGGAATTGCCGTCATTAAGTCCTGGAATTGAATTAATTATCGATGTTGTTGCTTTGCTGTTACTCACTATGCATAACGATTTTAGTTTAGTATAATATATGTATGTACCTCCAACCAATCGGTCACTGCCACAGAAGGCCAACTCTGATACATTGTGGAATGAATCTGTCCCCTCGCTCCAAATACTGAATGTAGTAGATTCACGAGCACGTATGTCGATCAAAGACGCATTGGTTCTGTAACCACCGCATGCAACAAGCGGGGTCGCACTGGCGCCTTGAACGGCAAGCGCGTGACACAAGTCTTTGCGATCGAGACAAAAGTGGGACAGTTTCCTGGCGTATTCAACATCATACTCGAGCAACGTCGTGAAAAAACTGTATTTATTGTTTTTGCTAACGGCATAGTATTTTTCTCCCGTTGGACCCCATGTTCCCTGATGAAAACTGGCATCGCAAGGTTTTGTAGGCGGTTTGAATTCACAAACAGAAGAAAATTGGTTGAGACAATCAGCACGGACTCCAAGATTTTCTTCGACTCGAGCAAATCTGAGATTTTTCCCAGTGCCAACAGCAAAAATTTGGGGATTGGTCGGGGAAAAGTTTGCGAAAACAAAATAATGATCGTTCTGCGTACGATCAGATAATATGGTTGCCACAATCTCAGTTTGATTTGGGTCAATCATAACTAGTTTTTGCGTCTGAAATAAATACAGTACATACATTTATATATAATTAAGTTGGCAAGTAGTCTTGTGTCAGATCAACGACAAAATTTTTATCTTTTCGTTTCTTAATATTTATGAAATAATTATTAGAACATGTGGAAGAGAAAAACAATATAATTTGGGGTTAAATAGATACGTCAGTAATCTAGTCACATGCGCTAAAAAAAGGGGGAGAAAACAAGTCATATTAGATTCTATGCAACACAAAACGATGTGTGTGTGCAATCACGAGACTAACGCACAAGGCTGTCTTTTTTCGTTCACACCTACCTATGTAGATTTTTGGGAATTTTTATGTGTATATGTATGGTCACGACGGATCAAGGTGTCTTGTTTTTCGTGCGCGTTTCTCGTTTTCGACGATCTTGCGCGAAAGGTTTTTCAGAGTTTTCATTGGTGTGTTCGTGTGATGTGAACATGCAGCAGGTCAGATTGGTCACGAGCGTTCAGATATTTTGCCTTGCGCATCTAAAATACAAAATGGCGTTTGGGGGAATTCTTCTATACTACTGTGTTTACACCAGTCGCCATAGCACAACAGCAGCAAACGCTCAAATTATTATCTTTCCGCAAAAAAATGTGAAACACAATACAGGGTGTGAAAGTTATGTTTTTTATTTCACCGTCATTCTACACCGTTTTCCTTTCAGTTGTGCACTGTTGGACTTTGGTCGGCCTGGACGCCATGTGAGTACACAAATTTGGACGATCCTTGTGACTACAGAATCGGCATGCGTTACCGGCACCGCACAGTGTCCAACAACATGGATGCCTGCGATGCCATAAGTCCGGTTGAAACATCATTGTGCTCACCGGAGGCGAACTGCAAAGAGGTGCCCTGCTTTTATGCAATGAATATTTTTCTTGTTTTTATGAGGCTCTATTCGTTATGTTTTTCGCTGTCAGGAACGCGGGATCAATCCTCGTTTTCGCCATCGCATGGTAAAAGTGACGGAATCCACCCTCAGCACTGCAGCTAATAAGGTGCGCCTGGAAGCTTAAAATTTGAAGTTCCAATTCTTTTAGGGCTCGTGTACTAGCCATATCGGGAACTGTGAAATGGAAAGGTCGTTTGCTGCATTCTTGCTGATGATGCCTGGTTCACCGCCCGTCTGTGAATACAGGTCGAAAACAGGTAGCCGGAAAAGCACGCTTCACAACACATGCTATTTACAGGACAGCACTGCCGCCACTACAGCCGCGTCTGGTGCTGCACCGAAGCCTGTTGTTGAATTGTCCGAAACTGACGAAAAAGAAGTTAGTAAACATCGGCCCTTGTACCTCGAATGTGAAACATCGACAGACGTGCACAAAACACGTAAATTATAAATAATCTCAATTCTGTTTGAGTTCATATAGTCATACTGGGAACAGGGGAACGGTAAGGTGGTTTGGATTCTTCGTTGTGCATTCTTGCTGAGGATGCCTGGCTCACCGGCAAGACGAAACGAGCAGCCGAATAAACTACACTTCACAACACCCATTATTTACAGAAAAGCACTGCTGCCACTACACCTACGTCTGGTGACGGCTCAAAGCCCGTTGTTGGGTTGTCCAAAGCAGACGAGAAAGAGGTTGGTAAATCTTCTGTCCTTGCACCTCGAATGTAAAACATTGGCATCAACAGTGCACAAAGAAACATAAATTATAAGATAGACGTGTATTGGTGCGGCTTATATAAGCCTGCAATCTTTTTGTATCACGAAAAATTGACTCGATTTTTGCAGGGATCCATCATCGACAAAATGAACCTTGGATTCAAGTACCTTCGTGATGCCACCTCCAACGCCTACGCAATTGAAGCTATCGGTATGCAGTCTGGGATTCACTTGCACATGCTCGTGCTGTGGCGCATGGTGCATGCGTCGTTGCTACAAAATGCCGTGCGTGAAACATCAACTGGCTCGTCTTCGCTGTAAAGGACGCGACTCCAGCCCGATTGAAAATAACATTCCGATGGAGGCCCTCACGCGCGGTGAACACAGCACGCATGGGGATAGAGTAGAAAGTGAGGACAATTATCAAGTGACTGAGGTGTAAATGATCGAAACTTTATCTACCGAGCAATTGTGTCGGTTCATCGTTGAGGTCTGCCCGGCTGTAAATGTCAAAAACTACCATATAGTAGTGATATGGGCCGATTGTATTTGTCAACCCATATCAGTATTATTATTGATAAAAGCTAGAGAGAAAGCCTTGCTTTCTTATTGGTGGATTTCTGCGGGGTAGCGTGTCCTCGGGACTTCCCGGTGCCAGGGCGTGGCCCGTTGCTGTTGGTGGCACAAGGAGAAGCAAGAAATCGTGACAAAACGAGAAAGAAGTGAACGAAGAATAAAGAGTGAATGAAATGGAGATTTGAGAAAGTTGGGGGAGCCCCAAATTGAGAAAGGTGTTGTGCGCTGAGAAAACATAAAAAAACAAAAAAAAATGTAAAAAAATAAAAAAACAAAAAAAAATTATTTGGCGGTGAGATGATTTGTGTGTTGAAGTGCGATATTTTGTGTGAACGGCAAGATTGTTGCTGAATTTGGATCGTGTGATTTGTGCATTAGCGTGAATGTGTTGGCCTGTAAATGTGTTGCGAATTGTGATTTTATTTTTGGTGTGTGTATTGTATGTGCCACGTGATATTTGAGAGATAATGTGATATTGTGATTTTCTAATTGTATTGTCGGGATTATCTTCATTTGGTACACCTCCCCTGGCGGAAGGAGGAGTAGTGATATGGGCCGATTGTATTTGTCAACCCATATCAGTATTATTATCGATAAAAGCTAGAGAGAAAGCCTTGCTTTCTTATTATATGCACAAGCTATTGGCCCTAATAGAGAATCACTAATTTGTACACGCGCACTAGCACTTGCTTCTAATTTTATTCAGTTCTGTTCATTCGCATTTTTGAAGTGCCCCACTGCGTTTTTCTATATGGCGTTATTTATTTTTATTTTATTCACGTTAAATAGATATGATCATTCATGGTGCACGGTATATTTATATGTATCATCACTGGTTTGTCTGATGTTGAGTGCGATTCGGCGGTAACGTTTATTCGGGCCTGCAATTGATGATAAATACTGGTTGATCGAACATGAAGCATATCAGTTATCAAGTAATTATCAATACGGGGAAAGCGTCAAAACTCTTTGCTGTAACGGTGCATGACAATACATAGTAATTACTGAAAAAATTGGGTCTGCACAGTAGTTTTTTGGGACCGTCACTCTAATAACATGCAATAAAGGGGGGGGGTTGGAACTACCTACTACTACTACAGTGGTCAACGGACGACCATTCACCATGCTCGCGATGACTGCAGTCTGCAGTTCGTCGAATGTTGGTATAGATTTGCCGAGCAGAACCGTCGGACGCAGTAGTTGTTTGATCAGCTTGTTCATCACTTCGATCGCACCCATCCGATGGGGGTTTTGGCACAATTGTACGACCAATGAACACTCAGTTTTTCGTTCTCCAGGAATTTGTTCTTCCAGGCTCCATTTTCACGTATCCTCTGTTCGAAAACCCATGACAGGAGCTTCTTTCCCAACACAAACACCGCTGCGTTGTCGCTGCGAATACACTTCAATAAGCCGTATCGAGCGCAGAATCTTCTAAACGCCAACAGGAATCCGCTCGCCGATAATCCCACAGTCAATTCCAGATGCAGTCCTCTTGTCACGAAGCAGGAAAACGCCAAGATGTACACTTTGACTGCGGTTGTGCTGTTGTTTATGTAGCACAGTATTGGCCCCAAATAATCCACAAACGAGTAGGAGAAACACGATCGTTGTTGTAATCGTTCGATTGGTAGATTCGCCATTTCTGGTGACGCGTATGGCGGTCCCTTGTACCGATTGCACATCACACAATTGCTGGTAGCTCCATTGATGGTTTGACGAGTCCTGGGTATCAGATAGTGAAATCGCTAGTTGTCTGGCACCACTGTGACAGAACAACGTGTGTTAGAAACGAATAATCATTTGTATGAAGTCACCAGTGCGTGGGGTCAACAGAGGGTATTTCACGGCTAGCGGTAGGTCCGCATTTTCAGTGTTCCTGTTTCTGCTTCTCAGCAGTCCTCGTTCGTCCACAAACAGTTTCCACTGTTTTGCCAGACCACTCGGTTTACTGGAATTCATTCGACGTATTACTCCACAGTAATGGCTTTGTTGTTCGAACTTCAGCAGAAGATCTGACGCTGTGTCTCTCTCTTGCTTCGACACAAATCCGCAACGTTTGATCGGGGCTAGCCACAATTCTGCTCCACGAAATTTCGTTCTCGTTTCTTCCGACAATTTTGTCCATATTTCGTTCTTGAAATAGCGCAGTACAAATACTACCGTCGTTAACAGTTTCGAAAACGAAGATTGACGTTCGATGGCCGTGGTGAAAATGTGGCGGCCTTTCTGTTTCTTTGTTTCATTCGTGATCAATGCCAACTCCGTTTTCGTTGACTTGACTGCTTGTTCCTTGACTTCTTCTTTCTCCTCTGCCATGAGCATGTTCAGCATTGCTTCGTCGTGAATTTCTCTTGGTAGCGCTTGCACGGGTCTGTTTTCTTCTGCGCATTTCAGCCATTTAGGTCCACCAAACCAGTCCGTGTTCTTCAACTTGTCCAGGGTGCAGCCAGGTCGGGTCATTATGTCGGCGACGTTGTCTTCGGTGTTCACGAACAAAAATGATGCATTTGGTAGGCTTCGACATTCCTGTCTTCGGTTTCGCACGTACGTCTTCAATGGTTTGTTGGAACGCAACCAATGTAGTGCAATTTGACTGTCCGTGTACAGGTAAACGGGTGCATTTTCAAGCTTCAACGCAGACTTGACCTTTTTCGCAAGCTTTACTCTACAAATTAGCGACGGCATACACTTCACTGCGCGGAATGCTGAGTGGGGTGGCCAGGCTATTCAGATGGGATTTGGACATAATCAACGAAACAATTGCATCTTCTGGCTTACCGCTCTCACTTTCCGTCAACAGGTACGCGACAGCTCCTGCACAATGTTTGGATTAGTCACACAGGATATGAATGCTTGAGTTCAACTCATTTGGTGTCTTCCCAAAGTAGCGATCCCATTTTAACTCATGAATGTTGTGTGGCCGGCGTGCTCGCCGTGCTCGGGCGGTAGGGGAGGAAGAAAGAAGGTGGTCGATTTATGGTGGGCCGTTCTTTTGTGTTTTGTGTGTTTCGAACTCGTGGGGCTTGCGCCAACCGTTTTGGTCAAACGTGGTGTGGGGAACGAACGAGTGGGTTCGATCTGAGGACTGAATTGGCGTGATTCGCAACCCCGGAGTTGACCGCGCGTCACTCGGCGGGGCCTTTTGAGAAGGTTGTTTGTTGATTTTGTGTGTTCGACCGTGTTTCAAGCTTAGGTGGCCGCGCCCCGTCGTCAGTCTCGCCGGTCGGGCCTCCCTGTGCCGTGAGAGGCCGTATCGTTGGGTGGGACAGCCGTGCAGAGTGCCGCCTCGCCCTACGATTACACTTGGTGAGCCTTAGCTGAGCGAACGCGAGGGAGAAAGGTGGTTTTGAGGTTCTGGGGGGAGCGTTTTGGGGGCTTTCAAAAAATCCCTCTCGCTTCCTTTTGCCAGATCTAGCAGCAAGCGTGTTCAATTCACATCCGCCGACCCGGGCCGAGTACAACCAACGCCGGGCCCGAGCAAAAACAACCGTTCCGAAGTCAAAAATCACCGTTTTTCGCCGTTGTGGGGGCAATTCGAGAGCAATTTGTTGATCGATCCCGACGGACAGTCTGGGCCGAGAAGGCGAAGCGGAGCGGAAAAGCAGCCGGATCAAAGTAGCAGGGAGTCGACACCTCGGCGCGAAGCAGGGGCACACCTATCCTGTAGCCGGGGCCAAACAGGTAAGCTTTGCCTAGGGTGGGGGAGGAGCTTTTCCTTGCTTACTCTTCTTTTTTGTTTATGTTGTGTGTGTGTGGATTTTCGACTTCACCGGCAGTGATAGAACCGACTGTCCGGGCGCCACAGGTACGCGCTAATCGAACAGGCGGTACTGCCAACGCAACGCAACACTTGAACGTCGCAAGGAAATCGAAAGAAACGAAGGAGCGAAAGGACGAAAGGACAAAAAGGACAACAACAACAAGGAAGGAAACGATGAGGAACTCTCGCGGCGATTCAGTCGTCGGACGTAAAGTGTTTTATGAATGCAGAAATAAAGAAGAAAGATTATGATCGAGCATTTATCCCAATCAGCACGAATTATGGAATTTATCCACAATTCAGAAGCAATCATCACT
>JASAMV010002729.1:0-20544 GCA_030248065.1 Rhynchonema sp. JSB1_4 | reverse complement strand
TATTCTATCCTTCGATAGAGGATAGCTTTGGCTTGGCTGGTGGTTAGATCTGTACCAACAGCCAAGCCAAGCAAACGACGACAAATCAGATTTGAAAGTGTCGTCCCCAAGATGATCAACCAACATGTGCGCAGCAGTAGCACTCTCGATGGCGGTCTTTCGTTTCTGATTGTATCGGCGCGCAATTTCATCCGACATGTCCTTGGCCAGCTGGTCACGAACGGGCACCTCCGGGATCTTGAACACCGGTTGAGTGGACGAAACTGTCACGTCACCGGCGTCCAGACGGAATGGCGTGCCCTCGATCTCGCCCCACGTCATCAGGGGTGACTCGTCAACGCCTGCAATCAATGGGAGCATTGACTAAATGTGGTCGCATCACAACAACCATTAGGATATTTTGCTTCAAAATGGCACACATAGAATCGAAACCGACACGAAAGTCGGCAATTCCATCTTGTTATTGTGAATTAATTTTAGATTTCCGGTTACCACTACTTTCGACCAGGTTCTTTCTGGGCAGCAATAAACAATTCGTATGCTGGTCAAAGATAATGACATCATATCCGATCACCAAGTTTGATATGCATTCCACGCTCTGCACACAAGCGCGTAGAATAACTTTTGAACGCTTGCTGTGATCGTGACTGCAGCTGGTGCTACACTGGTCAAGGCCAACCAACCGGGCGCGGGTGACGGTGTCGCGAGCACGCTGAATTTCTGTGACGGATGTTGGAATTGTACGGCCGATTGTTCCAGCCCGGACACGTCCACTTTGCCTCGATTCGCCACTGCTTGATGGATCGATGCCTGTGCATAACACACACGTAGATGTGAAATATTAGCCGTCGGTCGTATGAGTTGAAGTGAAGGTTAAGTAGACCAATCCAGCTCAACCACCAAGTTTAAAACCGGTGTTCAAATTTTGGTACGATGAACCCACACCGACCCAGAAATGGACACCGACAGTTACAATACAGCAAATACATATACTCTGACAATTCTTTTGGGAGAAACTTTTCAAACGCGTTGCCTGATCCGTAAAGCGCATGACGCGTGCACTGGCTACAGCGGTCACGTGACTTCCGTAGCCAGTGCACGCATGATGAGCTTTACGGATCAGGCAACGCGGTTGAAAAGTTTCTCCCAAAAAGAATTGCCAGAGTATAATTATATGTATAGCAAGAATAGAGACAACGCCGACTTTAGCCAATTGTAGTCGAAAACAGGTGTACATTTACGCTAAACAAACGTCAAATTCGACTGTTTAATCACTATTACCCCATCAGAGCGGCATTGCTGAAAAAAGAGAGAATTAAAAAACCTTATCCGCTAGCTTCGGTTATGGTGCGCTAAACTGCGGGGACAATCAATTTGCATGAAGACCCTAGCTCAGTCACTAACAGCTACACACACGCACCTTCGTCAATCGGTCCTGCTGTGCTTGTGTCGCTGCGAACAAATCCTTCGGCAATCGCGTGTTCTCGTGTTTGATCTCGCGTTCGGCCATCTGACGTCGTTTGAACAGCTCGTCATCCGTGAATGGCGCATCCGATGGATAGAACAGCACGTTGGTTCTGTGTGTTGGCGTTGAATATATGAGTGAATGGCAGTGAATTTGGAGAATGTAACTATACCCTCTTTGTAGTGGGGTGCTCGTGGACCCCTTGACCTTTTTTGGTCACTATGACTGAACAATGTTGACCGAGAGCGTGAGTCACGCATATGTATCGCTCAAAAACATTCACAAACTCAATCACTGTCAAGAATGCACCCGTGCGTGCTTTACCAACCGTGCCCTGTATCCCCAATTGTCCAACTCGGTGGGTCGTTGTGGTGCGGGCAACGCGAGTTGTTCATCGGCGGGCAACAATGCCCTGCTCGACTCGCGTTCAATACGATTCGCCAGGTGATCCGCCTCGGCCCTACAAGCGTGCAACAACATTAAGTTTTGCCGCCTGTTTTCACAGACCGACGGTGCCTCAGGACATCGTCAGTGCCAAGTATAGTTCATCCATCATTCAGCTCATGAAACTTTTTGTCAGCTGAGAAGCTTGACAGAATCCAGTGATGTTCCGGTTCCGGTTGGCTTACGAAAAAAGAAAAGAAAGAGAAATCGGTTTTTATTTTATTCTTGTGCGCCGTTTTCTCCGACATTGCCTTGCGGAGAAGAACAATTTTTCACAACGGAACCTGAACCTCCCAAACAAAAGTGCCATGAGCTGATCGACGGACTATCGACGTGACCCAAAAATGGTGAGAACAGATGTTGTTGCGTGCTGTGTTGTTTTTCGAGTATACGGCACAATCGCACCGTGCCCAATATTCACACTACCTGTACATCCAAGCGTGTTTGATTCGTTCCCGCCGCTCCTCGAGCGCGGCCAATTCCTCGAAACTCGCATTATCCTCACTCGTGTATTCGTTGAGAAACGCGTCCACGCCCAAACTACTCGTGCTGCCGCATTTGGCTGGCTGCTTGTTGTCAGATGATGTTTCATTGTTGTCGTTAGTCGATGTGCTCGGTGCATCGCCTGTGGTTGTCGCTGGAATACAGACAGACAAACACTCCCTGAGAACACGCGCCGTGAGCATTCATCGCCGAGAAATTGCGCTTCTTCAAAATGTTTCACGGTTTGCATGAAAATAGCAGAAACAGAAAGGAACGCCAATTTTTTCGTAACTCTGACTCGATCTGAGCATGAACGCAACTACTGTCGTCCCGCAATATGCACTCACACACCCGACAGTACGAGTCACCGCGCCCAGACCAAGGCTGGCGTTTGGCCAGTGCCCACAAAAAACCATCATGTTTTTTTGCGGTTAAACCTATCGACCTTATGAAACATCAACCCCAAACACCCATTTACACCCACCATCAGTGTCCGGCCTGTTTGTCACATCATCATTTTTGTGCCAGCCCGATTCAGTGGTCGTTGGGTGGTCGAACGTCGACTTTGGACTCCGTCGTGTTGGCGAGTGGATGCGATCGGTGCGTCGCGCTGTGTTGTAGCGCATCTGCAGTGTGACAGAACAGTTGGATGCACAGCCGGTGATGTTTCATGACACCAGCACCATATCTGCTTGGCGTCACCACGCAGCCATCTGGTGCATCCGCACTGACGAGGTCCTTAGTCTATGGAAACACGGCCACCGCGATCATGGGTAAACACTGGCCAAGTGCAACGCTATTTGACGCTACACATAAAGTTTGTTTTGCGAGAGAGTTGATTCACGCAACACATCACCAAATTCTGAAACATCACTGGCTCGACATGCGCATGACAATGGCCTTGGCTGATGTTTCTCACACGCACGTACTACGTAGTAAAATGCATCATGCGCAATCACCAGTCCAACGTTTCCTTGCCCAATCAGGCGCCAACCTGTAATTGTCTAATCTTGGCCACGTCGTTGCGTTCAACGGCTGCCAGATATTCGTTCTGCGCCTTGGTCTTCTTCAGATCCGGGAAAAAGTCGCGTTCGATGATTTTGTCCAACTTCTTCAGATATTGCTCCTCCTCCAGCACCGTTCGCGTCTCTTTCTTCGTGCGCAGACTTTTGGTCGATAAAACTACTTCCTTGTTGCCGCTGGTTGATGACATTATTCGTTGGTTATGGGGAGGGCGTAAAATTGGAATACACTCTGCAAGTGGCAAGATTGATCGTGGACGAATTCTTGTGTGCGGGCAAGTACTGGACAACGACTTGGCAAACGTTGTATTACCCATATTTTGCGCTCGAGTTGCAGCACAGCATTAACTTCGACCAGCGTAAAAGTTGTTCGTTTGGTGTGGAGAACAACTTTTAGCCGTTCGAAATTTGTAGTGATCAACTCGTAGGGTAACTGTTTATGTCAGCAAAGTTGATACAGCTCGTGCTGTGACAGAAGAAGCGTAAGCACCCATTTGAAGATAACAGTTCTCGTGAGACTGTTCGTAGCGCTAACGCTGCAGACATAGTACACACACAACCAATCCAAACAAAACAGCACACTAATTTTATGACGTTGCTGTCAAATTAAGCCAAATGTTCATGTCTTCAAACCAGCATCAATTTCACACTGTCGTTATGTATATCACGAACAAAATACGCAGCAGGTTACAAAAAAAATTATGGAAAAGGGTGTGAATACACGTATAGTGACGTGAAGTCGAGATAGATCTGCAGAATTGTACACCATTGCACAAACTAAGAGTGTTGCACATTTACACCAGTTGCGATAGCGGAAGCCGAAACTAAAAGAAAATATTGTGGTTACAGACGAATAAATAGCGTGAAAAACATTCAAAAAGATCAATGGATCTAGAATCACAGCAGCTGCACACGCAGTGAAGACTGGTACTACCACACGACACAATAAGATGTTTGAAAATCATAGTGCAACTTTTCAAAATGAAGAAACGATTTCCACGATAATGACAAAAACAATACAATCTCAACGTTCTATCTAAGTAAAGCGCGAGATGTGCAAGGAACACAAAATGAACAGGATTGCCAATCAGGATACAGAACACGCAGAATGTCGTCCAAACAAGCACGTTAACAAATTACAATCTTCTGATGACCGATCGTAGACAGTCTTTATAGTGACATGATCAGAACCCACAATGGTTGGTCAGTACAACGAATATTCAACCATATCGAGCGCCAATTATTAAAATAAGGGCAGATTCGGGGCATACCACAATGCCTACAACCCTGGTTCCCCATATCTATGTAACTACAGCGAGTGCCAGTCTGGGTCGGGTCCCGGGTCACGACATGCTGCTACTAGCGACACTCGGTTGACTCGAATTGAGCATGGCGCCTGATCTGAGTCCGACACAGCGCATCGGCTGCAGACTGCGCACCAACGACGACAACAACAGATTCGTCTCCATCAACTGCTGACACGCGCGTGTGAACGCGATCTCGCTGCCGATCACCGCGAAACTGCCTGCAAAACATACAGACCACGATTGACAGACATAGTGACTGACACGTGTAGCTGCCATCACACGTTTGTGTGCAGATCGGTTGCCAATGCCAGCAACCTGTGATGTTTTCTCCTAGACTTATTCACTCACTCTGACTTCCCAATCGTCTGACAAACAACTTTTACGCTGGTCAAAATCGATGTCTTCAGCAAATCTTGAAAAGTCAGAAATGACGCCAACACACCGGGTCAATCACCAAGACCACACAAATGACTGACCGACAGCAATTGACTTCATAATTGACTGCCATTATGTCACTTACAGGGATGCATGTCAGCCGCGGCACGACAATAGTACAATAGCAACACTTCGATGTCCTCCTCCTCGCAACAACCGTACAGATCGCGTTTCCCGTGCTGGTCGCTGCAATGCGATGGGTTGCGGTTACATTATGGTGGACTACTCTTTTTGACCAGTGTAGAATGCCTTTCGTGGGCTACCTGTCTGGCAAAAATGGTTACTGTGGTCAATCTTGGTGTCACACACAAATCTCGAAACATTATTCATTTGCATTGCCTGGTCCGTGATGCGCTCGCAGCTAGTGGCAGTCACGTACAGCCAATAGGCGCCGTGCGCTTGACCGATCAGGCAACGCGTTTTGCACTTCGAAAAGTACTGTGCACGTATGTATATACGGTGCCAACCGATAGAATCTGAGATGTTGTATCGCAGCACGGGTGTTTCGTTCGTTCAACAGTTTGAGTAGCGCGACGACTGGCGGCATGTTTGTGTCGGCGTCACCGATGGCATCCAGCCGACCGCTGCTTGACGACATGTCATTCACGGCACACAACAGGTCGCGTTGCAGCGACAGCACTTCGCCGCACAGATTCTGCATCTGCAACACCAGCTGACTATATAGAATGCGTGAAACATCAGTGTACTCGGCTGGTACCACACATGGTGATCGGTTATCGTTCGGTGTTGCTGTGCTCAAGTGACTTCTTACATTATTGACAATTCAAGATCCATCGAAAGCACTATTTTCGACCAGCGTAAAAATAGCTGTGTGGCAACGACATTTGCACTGGTCGAAATTAGTGGCATAAACAACTGGTCAAAATCGCGCCACCAAAGCAACACCTCACCAGACCCGGTCCCCAATGTGCACAGTACAGTATTGCAGCGCCGGAAATACGTACATGGCTCGGATTCACAAAGCAAGATGTCGCACGATTGCCAATCCGCTTCCTAACTTTGTGAATACGGGCCATTGTTCCACAAAGTATGACAGAGGAGTAGCGCGAGCGCCGCTGTGTTTCTCTCCCAGTCCCAGGTATAGACCATGGTCACCCAACGAACCCTACCCGGCCGGGATGGCCCTGAAAGCACATGCCTTACCTGATTTACTACGTGAATTTCAAGCTGAAAACGATGTTCATTCATCCATAATACAGTATCAATACAACATATAACGAGCAAAATAGGTGTAAAATCATGAAAATGACCATTTTTGGGCACTTCATCGCGAAAAATAATCAGACCTACCTGATCACTGGCCAGCCTCGATGTCAGCTGCTGCACCATTTTCATGAAACATTCGCTCATCATTAGAATTTGGAAGTAGAGCTTATGCAGTGCGCGGCACAGGTCGACTTTCTGCAAATTGGCTTTTGGCATGGATAAACATTAATTTGAATTTGTTGTGGTGCACTACGTACCTGATCGAACAAACTGCCCTCCATTTTCTGTCCCATGTTTTGCAATTTGACGCTCGATTTCACACAGTTCAGTATCTGAAGTCGGTAAACAATCACAAACATTCATAACCAAAACAAAAATGTCCGAAAAAAACAACACGCACCCGAATACAGTGTTCGCGTCGTTCCACAAATGTTTCATAATGCTCACGCAGCTCGAACAGTGCGTATTTCTGGATCTGCAGGATGTTGGTTGATCGCAGCTGAAATACACTCATCGGCTAATCAGTGTTCGACAAAATAAAGTAAAAATAAAGCACAACAGTTGATCGTAGACCGGGGGACAGATGAACAACGTTAACGCGAGCCGCGATTACAGCGCGACCAAACAAGCCAAAGTCATTTTTTTGAATTGAATCTTTTCGACCGCTTTACCACACAATTGTTTTTACTCCCAACGTTTCGTGACCGACTGAGGACACTTTCAAGGGAAACCAAGCCAAAGTCAGTCTTACAAGATTAGCGGTGACGAATAGAAATGGACAATCGCTGACTCGCATCAACACATCGAGTGACTGCAGGAATTCGTTGGCTGGCGCGCGGAAAGTGTCGGATTGCGCCATAAAGTGGCAGCCGTCACGCATCAGAGACGACACTTTGGCGCAGCAGTCCTGGAAGACACAGTTGGTTTATTATTGTGACGCCCCGAAATAGCATTTCACTATTTTTGGTCGCGTCATTGCACCTTTATCCGCGTGCAATGCAGCTGTGTCAAGGTGTATAAGTATACAGTGCACCCTCGTTGTGCAGTGACCAACAGCTTGATTCCAACTTTGACTCGTGGGCTACAGTACAACGCTTGCAGATAACAAGGGCGATCGCAGAGTGCTAGCTGATGTTTCACAATGTCTAAACGCACGCGTACCCGGAACAACTGTGTGTAGACGAGCGTTGCGTTGGCGGTCGCGCCCCCATCCATGTCGCTGTGCAGATCATGCACTGACATTTGCCAGGCGTCATCGATCTGGCCTGTTCGTGCGAATATCGATTGATTTGACACAAATCAATAAATCAGCACCAAATCAATGGCCGAAATTCTCCAAAGCGCCACCGTTATCAGCGCCGGTTGCGCAACTGTGTATTTTATATATCTGACGCACTCCACCTCGGTGCGTAAATTCCCTTTTGTTCCAAGAACATGCGTGCGTTAAAAAAAACGCTGCTGTTCGCGCAAGCACGCAACGAAATTGACGTCAGCCAGTTAGAAGTTTGGGGGGGGGGGCGCAACCACCCCCGGGTGGCGGTTGCACTTTCGAGAATTTGGGCCAATATGATGCAATATCCAACCGGACGCGTGATGTGTGCACTCGAGCGCAAACGGTGGCGAAATGGGTGCCTGCAGATCGAGTGATGGCGTACCGATGCTGCCACACAACGACAGACGACTGCCGCTGCAATTGGGATGCGTTTGCATATGATCATTTGGCCTGGTTTTCACTCTTGCAGGCAGACGGTGCACCGGGACATGGTCAGTGTTGATACATACAGGGTGGCTGTGAACGAGGCTACCAGCGGGTTGATAGCTTTCATCCAGCAGCTGTTGGTCGAAAAAAACGCTCCTTCCTTGTTTACAGAATATACAGTGGCTTCAGGAAAGAATGAGGCGCAGTGACGAACAAACGTCACAAAGGCTGACAACATGCGAAAAAAAATTAATCCTCAAAATCGGAAAAGTCCATCTATTATTGCTCTACGCTCTACATCATTGGCAAGCGGCCATGTGTCCCAAAAATATAATTTTGGTCTCACAAAACATCGCTGCTAGCTAGTCACGCAGACCAAGGTGGCGGTCAAACATTCGCATTATGGTGGCGTGTTGAATAGTCGTGGGCCAAATTGGTTCAAAATGCTGTGGAATATGCGGTATTTCCCCGCAGCATTCCTTTCATGTCCGCACCGCAATACGCGCCAACAATAAAGTCATCAACAAATGCACACGAACGTAATTGATTGTGGTGTGATGGGTCTACGACTGCCAGGCGTGTCTGGCCGAATACCGCCAACCAGCAGCGACATCGCGTCCATCGACATTGGGGTCATCGTACTGCTGCTGCTGCTTGCTCCTGGATGACAGAGACACAATAATTAAGTTATAGTTGCTCATGTGTCACGTCTGCGTGGAACTGGGTATCTGTGTTACTGTAATCAAACACGAGCATGTCTGCCTGACAAAGGTCCATCCTGCCTGATAAAACAGCAGGCAAATTTGTATATGAGGCAACCGACATCAGTGCTGGGCATGCGAGCTCAGCCTCACACAACCAAAACATAAACATCTCCCTTTGGTGGCTGCTGTTCTCTGCATCGCTGTCATTTATCCCCAGCGCATCCACGCACACATACATGTACCTGGTTGCAGTTGTGTCTGCGTGGGCGTGGTGACAAACAGTCGTTGCATATCGCGTCCATCCCCGCTGTCCTCCGTCTCCTGCTCCAATCCGCCGCCCACGCTCGACGCCGTCTCTTGCTCTTCCTCGCCTTCCGCCTGAATCATCAAGGAAATGTGGATGCAACCAGTGATGTGGTTGGGGGTGGGTATGGGGGGAGTAGCTATGCTGGGTAGCTTTCTTGCTCCCAAACCCATACCCCCAAACTGGCTAGCTGGCTTTCTTGCTCCGGTCATCAAGTCAAAAAAGTGTTGATTTTAGTGCCAAAATGATCATTTTATGGGCCAAAATGGTCAAATTCGCTCAAATTTGCTCACACATACACAAAAACACGCATTTTAAGGCTCATTTTGGCACAATTTCGACCAATTTTTATTCCCGTTTTTGACTTCTGGACCAATACCTCCCCAAATCGGGGTACCCAGCTAGCTAGCATGGGATTAAAAAAAAAAGGGTAAAAAATTGTGAAATTTTGCTAAAATAAGTAAATATTGGCACGTGTGAGCAAATTTAAAAAAAATAATAAAAAAAAAATATTTTATAAAAAAAAAAAAAAAAGATGGAAGAAAAGAAAAAAAAAGGGGGGGGGAGACACCCCCCCAACCACATCACTGGCTCGGACCAACTACATCACTGGAGGCAATCCTCCCAACATGGGCCCATTAACAGCTACCGTACCCCTACCGTAACCCACCATTTCATTGTCACTTTCCCGATCGCCATCACTCGATTGTTCGTCCGACTGCGTCTCGTCTTCGTGCTGCGTCGGCAATGACAACGTGCGACGCTGCGAGGCGGACGCGGCTGCTGCTGCTGCTGATGATGCGTCCAGACCTGGGCAAACATTACATTCGGTGCGCTCTTTTTTATCGTGCATGCCCGTGTCACCGACTTCCGAGTGTGACCCAATCTGCTGGTAACAAAAAACAAATAGTTACGCTGGTCGAAATTAGCAGCATCAGTTGATTTTGAAATGTTCCCAATTCAGAAAGTCACGAAATGAGCTTGTTCAATTTTCTTTAGACAAATTGTTTTCCCACCATATTGACAACCAAACGCAAGTCATGATCCCACCCAAACAGATGACCGACCAGCAGCGGCTAGCTGCACGTGCTCCCTGAGCGATTCGTGATTGCCTGCGGCCACCGGTGTTTCTCCACTGTCACCTCCAACACCACCGACCGCGGCGTTGGCAATCGCGCCCGCCGCGTCCGCGACCGAACCGGTTTGTGAGATGGACCGCGGTCGAAGCGTCGACATCCAGTTGAAACACGATTCCGCTGATTCCGACTGCAAATTGAGAACGCATCGATTTTAGGTGCAATAATGTACACCTGATTACTGAGGAATACCACAAACTGCCAACTGCAAACAAATTCTTTATGAAAATTCTCATGAGAAAAAGAGCTGTTTTGTAATCACCCTACATACAGGGAGTTTTTTTTGCGCTGTGGTCGGACTTGTCATTTATGACCCATGCCTATTGTTCCGCTACAGCAAACATCCTTCACTGCCATACAACAATGCATCTATAATCCAGATCCACTATAAAGCTAGCGGGCCGTATCCAACCAGCCACTCACCACCGAATCATGTTCGGCTTCGAGAAAGTCAAACTCCTTGAACACGCGCGGGAACGAATCACTCGTGTAATCGGTGCACGTCTCAGGCGACGGCGTGGTCGCGCGATCCGCTAGAGAATACAGACATGTGTATTTACGGGGTATTTTGTCAAACACGGTCCCTGATTCAAGAAGCGCATGTAGCGCGCATTGACCACCAACGGTCAGCTGCGTTCGCATTACGGTTTGAGCAACTTCTTCGAAAACACATCCAACCGTGTGTGCGACGGAGATAAAAAAATCACAAAAAATCGTCCACAACATCACAACAATCTCACCTGGCACCCCAGCACTGGTCAATTCACCGCTACTGGAGTAGACCGAATTGGCGGGCTCCGGTGCTGGTTCGTGACTCACTTGAGAGAAGATCACCTGAAACAACCAACAAATAATGAATTCACGCCTGCGATAATACTTTTGTCGACCAAAAACTAAAATGAACTCGTGAAGGATTTTTTTGGGTGGAATCAGTACGTAAGCTCGATCATCAAACTTCGAACTCAACAAATGAAGTCAAATCGGTGAATGAATGGTATGAGGCAACCCGGGGTGCGAGCGTTTGGGATTGAGCCAAAAAAAATCAACAAGAAAATCATATTTCGAAAAAGTAGCTGCCAGAGAATAATAATCCGGTCGATGTGTGATAAAGTGCAGCTGGTGTGTGTGTCACACCCCAAAACGTACCTGGTCGGATGAGGATCGCTTAGTATGAAACATTACGCTGCACACATGACAATGACTGGCACACAACAACAGGCTGACAAGCGCAAAAAGACAAGAAAACCACAAAATAATTCGACGATGACGACATACCGAAGGACTCTTGCGCATTTCAATTCTCAGTCCACTTGCGTTCAACAAACTGACCAGGTGTTCGCGTACGCGCATCTGAGTGGATGAAACAGGAATATTTGTATTTATACGACACAACGACTTTGATAGGACTGCCATCACTGGTAGCTCACGCCTTGAGCCTCTACAGTTATGTAGGCTCCAGCCTAAGTGTAATCCAAATTTAGCCAGCAAGTAATCCCACAAATCAATCCAGCCAATCACCTGACTCTGCGAGTAGCGTTTGAAACTGCCGGTCGATTGCTGATTGGCTGCTGCAGCTGGCTGTTGTGTCACGTTGGCGTCCGCATTCGCCGGTGGTGTGCTTGCTGATGTTCCACTCTGAATTTACAATAAATAGTGCAATAATCTGTACATCATAGTCAAGCCGAAACAATTCGATCAATGAATCATGCTTTTGAAAGGGACCACTAAACCATGTTATTGACGTGGTATCATTCTGCAGTGGTTGTTTCACAGAGTCATTTGCGGACGAATATAGCGGAAAAACGACCGCTAGTAGTACAAGAACGTGGCAAAAAAGCCTCATGCGCCTGCAACCTTGCGGGTGGTCCACTTGAGTCAACCACATAACAATAAGGCTTTTATCAGCAGCGCACCTGTTGTTGTTTCCTTGGCGACTCCTGTTGTTGTTCAATGGCGGCAACAGTCTTGTTCGGATGGCACAGCTCCTCGATCACCTCTTTCATATCGAGGCTGAATTCCATTGTACGACCTACAATTGTGTCATCAAAATGTCAATTTTAGCTTAACGCTCACATAAATTTGGTCGAATCGAATCTACCTTGGTAACGTAACGGATATTATTAATGCCATGAATTCTGTGATCAGAGTAAAAGGAGTGTATAGCAGTGTTTTATTTAGTTTTTTATAAATGTTAGCAATTTTTATAATAATAGAGTAGTCAGCCATTAGCCTAACGTAGACCGACAACATCACAGACTGACCGGGCAGTGATCCGCCAATCAACACGCCACTTTCGTTCACACTCGGTGCGATCAGAATGCTGCCGCGCGTCACCGTCAGTTTCATAATGCGCGCCGCCTCACGCCAGTTCGGGCCCTGCAATGTGACAGACGGGGATGGGTTATGGTTGATGAAGTTCCCTTGGCCATCTTTGTGAGGGAAGGCACGCCTATTCAATAAGCCCTATTGTACCATCGTTGACACACGTAAAGGCAAACTACGTCAACACGAGTTCGATTTCGAAGGTGTGGTGTGTTCAAAACGAATAGTAAGAGAAAATCATCATGCTCCACTTTGTATTCTTCAACGTGTAACATTTCGCAAATCAGCAGCCATGTATGAATGTTTCACCATTCTGCCAGCCGCGAAATCGGGCTCGTGTTGGCGTAGTTTGTCTTTAGTTGATGCTGAATTCGAGTGGTGACTTCAAATGAACGCCGAGAGTCAACGCCCTGCCAACGATGTTGCATCAACGACGTGCGTCACCCACTCCATAATAAGCGTAAACACATGCATGATAGATTAATGAGCACGACTCGACGATCACCAATCATCCATGCAAGTACGCCCGTGTGCTAACTACTTCACACGTCTCACACACACTTCGAAGCCACTCTGACAATCATGTCGTCACACAAATGTTTCACCCACCTGAATATGCTTAGCGACCACCCGCATCACATCACCATTAATGGTCAATGGGGGCGTGCTCTGCAGTTCGAGGTGTTGGAACAAACAGTACATGATCTGCAGCACTGGCAGATGCCAGGATGTGGCCGAACGCTCCAGCATCTGAAACGTCATCAAGCATGTCAGATTGTCAGTCAAGGCAGGCAGAATTAGGCAGGCCGGGGTGTCGAAATGTCGAAAGTGTCACCATACAATAGATCAAGTCCACTGTGCAGTCTTGCCTGCAGACCGGGGTGAGACACCGTTTGTCATAAAAATATAGACGATTGACACATGACACAATGACATGACATGACATCAATGTGCGTAGCTCAATTAAGGTGGAGTTATACTTGTCCATTTTAGGCTTGTAGACAATGAGGACAAATTTTTGTTTGAATCATATTTTGTGATAGAGCTGGGGCGCAAATTTCGACCAGCGTAAAAGTTGTTCCCCTGCACCAAATGAACAACTTTTACGCTGGATGAAATTTGTGCTGTACCTCTATCACAAATAATGATTACAACAAAAATTTGTCCTCATTGTCTACAAGCCCAAAATGGACAAGTATAACTCCAGCTTAAGAGCCGTGGACTGAAAAGCACTTGTCCCAAAACACCTGGGATAAAAAGTACGGTGGCCCGAAAAAAAACGAGAAACCACATCATCATCCATGGAGAACCACTACAACGAGACAGAACTGTACGACCGACCTCAGTCAACACAACCAACAGTTGCGGATTGCTGGTGGACCATCCCGCATCGTGCAGGTACTTGAGCACACAACGTACCCATTGCACACAGTCACGGCTGAATGCACGTCGACCTGCATGGGACATTGCAAGGGGAAGGGACTAATGTGAACCGATGATGAATTTATATTCGTGAATTCCAGTATTACGCTGGTCAACGAACGAACACCGTGTCAGATTCATTAACGCGGGATTTAATCGTGAGTGAGTGCGTCAGTGAGGAGACGCCGTGGCATGTGTTAGCACACCGTGTCGTAAAAGTAACTGATTGTGATAACTTTCAGCTGGTTTTTTTTGTTATTAGCCTCAAATACCAGGTTGCTAACAATTAGCGTTATGTTGTTCTCCCTTCTTTTATCCAAATTGTGAAACATTTCCGACGAACCTGTCGGCTTAATACGTGAACTGGAAAAGCTGCCTTTACAACACCCGTTGCTTGTTCGCCAAGCTCACTCTCATTTACGGCTGCTTTGATCTGGCTGCGTCGAGCATTTGCGTTGACGACAGAAGAATTAGCCATACAATCACCACAACACCCACCATACAATCGCATGATGGTGGCCAAATGCTCCAGCGGATGTTCCACGGCCGCATCGCTGCTCGACGCTGATTGGCTGCCGACAATCATCGAACTCTGACTCGCTCCTCCGCCGTTGTCCTGCAGCACAATGTACATCAGGTATCCGAAAATTTTGGATTTTGGGTTTCCGGCATCCTGACTCTTTGATTTCGCAACGACACCACTGTGCATGACCACCGATCGTCAACCACGTTCAAATCATCCACACACATATATTCACTACCTGTTCGCGTTCACACTTCAGTCGTTCCATACACCATTGTGCGACAGAGTCCGACATTTGTACACATGTCGGCGATGGGTTGTCGTATGTGGACAGCATGAATGGCAGTGCTGACACGATGATGTACGCCAGACCTGGTGTTGGTGATGGCGAGGTAAAGGGTGACACAAAAGTACACGTCCCCCGGACAATGTGTTCCGAGACGCCGTCAATTGCCAAACTTCGTGATACATAGAGTATGTAGGTCTGGTTTGGTCCAGTTTTGGTCACATGGGTTTGTCAATATTTTGTGACTGCGATACGCCTAAAACTAGTTCCCAGACACGTAATGCACAGTATTTCGCTGATTGCAATTAGTCACGTGACCGAACAGATCAGAACAATTAGCACCATCCTCAAATGTGGCAGCACGTGAAACATCGGCTAAACAAATGCTCAATTTGGTCTGGTTTATTGCTCTCAATGCAACTGTGCTCCTATGACTAATGTACGTGCATCTATCACTTGTAACTGTGCTTCTATCACTAATTAACGTGCATCTATCACTTGTAACTGTGCTTCTATGCATGGTTTTATGCGTCATTGAGAGCAATAAACCAAATGCTCAATTCAGCTACACCAAACAACGCCGTTAACGCACCTCCACCGGTTTCTGGATCGACCACGGCATGTTCCAGCAAATCGATCAACTTTGAAAGCACACTGATCGTGGTGTCGTAGGCAGAATGGAATATCGAACCCTGTGAATGAACAGTGAAAAACATCATGTCAGTCGGCTGGCTTTGACCCAGAGTACACACTGATAACAATCAACAATACCGCCCACCAACGAACCTTTAGCACGAGCGACAGTAGTCCCGGAAACTTAGTCCATGCCAATTGTTTCACCATCCGTTCCAGCCGTTCGAGTATGTCCGTGCGCTCGAGGTCGGGAAGACAGACCAACTGCATGGATAATCGTTATGCAAATTAGGACGAACGATTTGTAGCACCTTGCTCTGTCTGACACTTGCCATCGGACCAGGAGAGGCAGTGGTTTTGGGCAAGTAACTGTTCAAACCACTTGCCAGAATGGCCAGTGACGTACTTTCATTATCGCAACATGAAAATAGCAACATTTTAAAATTTTTCTGGTCGCAAAACAAGTCGACAAAAACACATAAAAATGGTGTTCTTGCACGATTTTAGAAGCCGACCTCGCAACTCTCCAAGTTTTTTTTGCAAAAGTTGGAAACTGTTCCGAAAATTTCCGATATTTTTCCGGTGCCCGAAAAAATATCGGATAGTTATTTTGGACCGTGGAAAAAACGGTTTCTTTCTCGTTTTTCAGGAAAAGACGGTTTTTCCACCTGCAATTTCCGATATTTTTCCCGTGCATGGTGTACGAAAAACTAGCCAGAAGCAAGTCAGCCAACAAACATACCTTGTCGAGAATCCTCAACGCGAACAGATATTCGTGCTCCATGTCCGATTCGAGCAACGAGGTCGCAATCCACATCAACTGCGCCATCGCCGTCATGTGTTCGTCGTGACCCTCGCTGATCGAACGAAGCACCTAAAACAACTGGGTGAAACATCAGCCAGCCAGCTGGACGACAGAGCGCTACTCAGGCGTGCGGGGCGGGCACCACTGGAGACAGGGTCACTGTTACCCTCCTCCTCGAAGAGAAACCCCCAAACACAATAATTAGTCGAGATCGGTCGGCAATACTCCATCCAACCAACAAACCTGCGCAGACTTGGAGCGCGGCAGGAACTGTTGCACCTGTTGTTGTTGCTGTATGACGTCATCGATCGATACGCCCATGATACACGCCGAATTGCGTACATCTGTGAATGTGTCTCTTTCTTTGGAAGAATACATGTGAATACATACACCTCAAAAATGAGCTTTTCCTGAATTTAGGTCTTCCCTCCAGGAGGTACAGTCATAGCCTCGCCGGACCAGGAACTACAGTGACTCGATCGACAGTGTGGTGTCGTCACGTGTGACAGTGCAAAACATTTTTGAGACAAAACACAGGTCTGAAATGCCGATCGATGCCAATGCCGGTGTCTAGCTTCGTGCTCCGCCTGGTCCAGTCTTGGCAAGTGGTGATGTTACCAACCAACACAACCCCCCCCGCCCGCCTAAACCGCACCTCTTCGATCGACAGCAGGTGACATTCGTTGTCGGACGGGCGCCGATGAGTAACTGGTGCTTCGCGCATGCGTCGGCGACGACTTTGGATTGTTGGCCGACTGATTGGCCGGCGGTCGATGGTCGGCGTCATTCGGGGTCGTGTCCGCATGATCGCTCACGTTCGTGTTGCTGCACCACAACGACGCGTGCTCGTGCGCCTGCAGCAAGCGATGTCTGTTGTGGGCTGATGTTTCAATGGGAATGTGCATCACGAACGTGAGAACAGTCAACCAGCGACCCACCACTTTTTTGCTAGAATATTATTACCAAAGAACAGCAGATGAGGCACATCAGCTCGGTGATCGAATCAGATTCGGATCCGGTCCTCATCCGACGTCCAAATCTAATACCGGCCTGACCGTGCAGAGTCCAGAAACAATACCACCTTTGATCATACGAGCGAGACTGACTCATACTTTTCGTTTGATCACACGGATGACCAACAAAAATGCACATAAGCGATTTCTTGGAACATCTATGACCGTAGAACACACGAACGTACCTCCATGTAGAGCACGGCGGCATCCAACGTCAACAATATCTCAGTGACATAACCCTGCAACATATCGTCTTGTTGTTCACTAACGGTCTCCACCAGACGCGACAGTACATCCGACAACATACGACTTGTTGGCGCTGTGCCAAGTGCACGGAAGATCTGCATGCGAATGGGGTGCATTTGCGATTGATTGTGTTGAATTGAACTACATATGTGCAACCTGCCAGAGCCATGTCAAACTTGGTGGTTGGTCCAATACTGCGCTAACCGACCATGTGATTTTTTGTGTGATTTTTTTGAGAATCATTTCGAGAGTGGAGGACGTTACTAATTTCGACCGGCGTAATCGTTCTTGGTCTGGGTAGCTGTTTGTGAACAACTGTTACGCTGGTCGAAAATAGTGCCATTGCCATGCCATCAATGAACCTCGAAACATCGTCAACACCAGAAATCACGTGACCAAACGCAAGGTCAGAGCAATCATCCGCCAGCCTATTAACATCGCCCAAAATGAGCAGTGACGCGCGCCTGACACAAAACAAGCGTATGTACCTGGAACGATCTGCCGGCATAATGTCTGTTACTCGAGCACAACGCAATGTGCAGGGCCGTTTGCGCCCATCGAATATCGATGCGCGCACTGGGCACCAACGCACGAAACAACTGCGACAGATGCGAGACGAAACAGGTGAGCTGTTCGCCGGACGCGATGCGATAGTTGCGCACGGTCACGTCCTCGCACGGCCACATCACGCTGCCGAACCTGTGCATACATGTGGTGTGTGTGTGTGTGATAATTATACTCTGGCAATTCCTTTGCGAGAAACTTTTCAACAGCGTTGCCTGATGTGTAAAGCGCATTATGCGTGCACTGACTACAGAAGTCACGTGACCGCTGAAGCCAGTGCACGCATCATGCGCTTTGCGGATCAGGCAACGCGTTGGAAAGGTTTTTCCCAAAATAATTGTCAGAGTATAAAGGCAAACTACACCAACATGAGCTCGATTTCGCAGCTTCCAAGTAGGTGAAACATTCATACGTGGCTGCTGATTTGGGAAATGTTACACGTGGAAGAATATACAAAGTGTAGCATGATGATTTTCTCTTTCTATTCGTTTTGAATACAAACCACTTTCGAAATCGGGCTCGCGTTGGTGTAGTTTGCCTTTACATGTATAGGCTAAATACGCCAACACGAGCCCGATTTCGGAGGTGGTGAACTTGCAAAACGCAAAGAAAGAGAAAATCATCATGCTCCATGTTGTATTCCACAACGTGTAACGTTTCCCAAATCAGCAGCCACGTCATAACGTTTCACTATTCTGCCAGCTGCGAAATCGGGCTCGTGTTGGCGTAGTTTGCCTATATATATATATTATATAATATATGTGGTGTGTGAAACATTATCCAATGTGGCACATACTTTGAGGCCAGACACTCGATCATTGTGAGCACGAGGTCGTCGATCGATCGTAGTGGACTCGACACGGTCAGAATGCGTTGCTGACATTTCTGTAAGCGATTGCGAACTGAGCTCAATTTGTGCGTTGCGCCGTGCGCAGCATCAACCTAACGAAACGGCGGCAAATTTTTGTTCTGACTAGGCTAATTGTGACCAACATGAAAGTTATTCCCTCCGAAACAGGGTTTTTGCCACTAATGGTGGCTCATTGGGCCACTAAAAATTATGAATGAGCCACAAGATTTTGGCAAATGAGCCACCAAGGCGCCGCTGGCCCATTTCGAAAAGAAACCCTGCTCCGAAATATCTACTCATCAACCTTCACGCCGGTCAAAACCCGTGCTTCTCTATGCTACCAGGACGAAGAAGACGGCCGAATTCAATGCGCATCGTCGTGCGCGAGTGCAAAACACCCACAAAGATCACACGCATTCCGTTAGTGAAACATCACCTGTTGGTGGTGCAACTGTTGGGCATTATTGCTCAGCTGCATCATGGTGGGACTGGCGCATCTGTGCTGCTGGTGCGTGGCGGCGGTGGTGGTGGTGATGCTGGGCGTGTCGCAACGACTGCTGCCGCTCACGTCAACCACCGACGACGAGAGACTGTCGCACACGATTGCTGTCGACGCCTGACTGTCCACCGTGCCGAACTTGTTCGCGCAGCTGTGCGCGTCTGCAAATCACAAAAACAATCGTCGATCCGTGTGTGAAACTTTGACCGCTCATGAGCCGGTGTCGCACTCCCCAAGTGTAACATTTCCCAAAGCAGCAGCGACGTAGGAGTGCTTCACTGATCTGCCACCTTCGAAATCGGGCTCATACTAGGGCAATACTTTTGGGAGAAACTTTTCAAACGCGTCGCCTGATCCGCAAAGCGCATTATGCGTGTCTTAGCAGCTCAGGATCATTTAGCGGATTAACCAAAAAGCAAATACCCCAAATCTCCCGTCACAACCGACCATTTTCATGAGTCGACTGCCTCGAGCTGGTCGCCAGGCACAACTGCGACATGGCCATATTATTCGCTAATAACACGCTGGCCATTTCTCGCACCGGCACGTGATTGGCGCTGTGCACCTGCGGGTGGCAATAAGACATTTTCAACAAATAATGACTAGATTTTTTGGAGAGAATTTTTTCGGCGTGTGGCCTGATTCACAGCGCCACACTCGAGTCCAATCCCAACGTGGCAATTTGCAACAACAACGGCAGATGGACGGTCCAATCGACGTCCACATCGGCCATCACCAGGTCCGTTAGTAGTAACAGTGCCAGATTGCTTCTGCAAAAAAGGTGGAGTTATACTTGTCCACTTTGAGCTGGTGGACAATGAGGACACATTATTGCTATAATTATATTTTGTGATAGAGTTGGAGCACTAATTTCGAGCAGCGTAAAAGTTGTTCATTTTGTTGCAGGGGAACAACTCTTGCGCTGGTCGAAATTAATGACTCAATTCTATCACAAAATATGATTCAGACAGAAATTTGTCCTCGTTGTCCACAAGCCCAAAATGGACAAGTATAACTCCAGCTTGGGTTGGCTTGATCTTCGTGGCCGTTACTGGTATGAACGAGTCTAATATTGCACATACAGTACATAAAATACACATTTATGTACATACGTGTTGGTGCTGCATTCATGAAAAGCAGCCCCAATGACTGTTG